>OX235263.1:72337288-72612112 GCA_944472135.2 Trichobilharzia regenti
TCCCACTGAACAGACGGAGCTCCAGCTAACAAAGATATTGAAGAAAATGAAAGACGAATCCATTATCAGTTCAAAACTCTACATAGAACTGCGCCCATCTGGTTTTACAACGCCGCGCATATACGGCTTACCTAAAGTGCACAAATAAGACGTCCCACTCCGCCCAATACTAGATATGATAGATTCCCCATATCATACAATCGCGGAGTGGCTGGTGGAGATTCTCGGGCCTGTGAAAGAGAAGCTGTCAAGACACAACCTCCGTGACACATTCGACTTTGTTGATTCAATTAAGAATGTCAACGTGGCAGGAAAGAAAATGGTCTTCTTGGATGTCGTCTCTGTCTTCACCAACATTCCATTAACAGAAACGGTATGTTTCCTTTGTGATTGCATTCAATCCAATAGCATCGATGTCGGTATACCGATCCATTACCTGAGACAAACTGTTCAGCACAGATTCCAACATCGAGTCAGCCTTTTTTGAATTTCTCTGTGAAGTAGTATATAACTATCTTTCCTGATGATTTATTTTGTGATTGGTTATTAGTTTGTGTATCAGTAATTGACGTTTTCTTGTCATGTTAGCTAATACACGTCCGTTGATTACGGATTCTTGGAATTCCTTGGTATTTCTTTTGGGCGTTTCCTTTTTTTCGAATTCGTGTCCATAGTTGTCAGCATTGATTGGTATGACGGAGTGTCTTTTGACAACCAGTTTTTGTTTGTGGATACGAAGACGAATGAGGGCATCTAATCTGACCAATATAATATTTTTCATAGTTGTCACAATTTTTTGTGTGGATGGTGTTGGTCTTGTATTATTCTTTGCTGTTGCGTCTTTTGGTTGATATAGTATACATTATTATTATTATTATTATTATTATTATTATTATTATTAAGAGGCAAACTTAGTACATTATGGGCACCAGGAATTGTTCCACACAAATTCTCATAGTTTGTGTGAGGATTGGGATACTACACGAACGTTCAGATCGAAGCAGATGGTTGTCTTAAGGGATCACACCTCAAGGCATAGTTACTGGTGACCAGAACAGGTTCTTATGCCTTTTGATCCATTTGGATTGTGGAGTCCATGTACATCAAGGTTTGGAATGAGAATTTTCCAGCTCCCCTCAAGGTAGACCAGCATGTCTATCTGTCCGGCTATTACCGTCAAGTTTTCTCCTTCGCCCATTAACTTCTGTGAGGAACATTCCTGCCGCATGAAAGTAGTGAATAGGTCTTACCTAGTAGAGACGATAAACGCCTAGTCGAATAAGAGCATTTCAAGTGGAAGACCGAATTTTACCCGCTGTCCTCCAGAGTAAGGTATTTTTAGAGGTGCATAGTGCAGCTTGAAGTGATTTTTATTGTTTCGTGAGTGACACCTATCCTAAAAGGTCGTAACGATCTTGCAGTAATTTCAGCAACATTCTTCATGTATTTTAATTGAATTTTAGAACTTCCTGTCGATTGATTGAACCGAAGTGCTTGGTCTCAGGTTGACATGTCGGCTTCTTGTGCAGATGCATCGAAGATGTTTGGGCATTTAACTAGAATTTAATTTGTGGATGGTGATGACCAGCAGTGGAATCCAGGATGAAGCGCATTTCGTCCTATTTGGGACTCTTCATCTGCACCTGCATTTCACAGTGAAAGAAGATGTTCCCACCGAGGCTCATTTCTGATTTCTGACATCGATAAAGCATCTGCACAAGAAGCTGCACATGTCGGTCTGAGACCGAGCATTTCAGTTCAATCAATCGACGGGAAAATCTAAAATTCAACTAAAATTAATATGACCCGTTGCACAAGAGGTAGCTCTCGTGGCCCATATTGTGTAGTGGATAACGTTTTGGCGTTTGAAACTATGGACATTGGGTTCGGGCCTCGTTGGGAACATCATCACTCACTGGTAAATGCAGGTACATCCAGATGACGAGTCCCAAATAGGACGAAATGCGCTTTATCCTGGATTTCACTTCTGGTCACCATCCACCAATTTAATGCTGCATATATGGTAGGAAGATGATGGATGAGGATGAGGAATAAACAGTAAACACTTTACATTGTTTAGAAATGCTTCGAACGCACAGAAAATTTTTTTTTTATGAATAAAGCAAGAACAACAATGGTTTGTGCAGAATAATTTGGTAGAATCATTGTTTATTACGTTGGCTTCTCATCAGCTCAGTTGCTTACATACTTGCAAATTTTTCATGGTGTCAGTTGATAGGAAGTTCCGAACTTAGTGAACAGTTACACTTACATAGTTTTTACACAGGGAGTGCAAGTTTAAACAAAGTAAATGTATACTCACAATAGTAAAGGAGTTACGTAATAAAGACGAGAGATGCGTAAGATGATGAGTAATACATAATTTGGGTGACAATGTACTGAGTCCAACTTAAATCAAAGAGACAAGAGACAAACAAAGTCACACTCTATATCAAAGTAGGGTTGGGGGTGAAGTTAAAGCCAAAGATTACGTAATCAACTGAAAGACAGAGAGACAGTGAAGACATCCAGATATATCAGGCATGGCATGGAAAGACTGATAGCTGCTTCTTTCTGAACATATAAATCGGGTTTCATGTATTGGTAGAGATTGTTTCGACCAACTTGTGTAGAACTGAAGTCTTTTGCCTATTGATTATTTTTAAAAGATTTTGTGATTTCCACCTCATAACCGGTATCTAAATATCTCATTCAATGGTGTTTTGCTTTCCTTGTCATAGGTGTTTCATGTTTACTTAATATTTCCATTTATCAGTTTCACAGACAGTCAGGTATTTTTCTTCACATCCACATACCAACTAATTAGGTGGACAGATGAAAAATTCATTCACAATATGGTATCTGGTATTATTCTCTAGCCGAATTGCTTTTATCTAATCAAGATAAAAGTCTTCAGAGGGTAAAATGAAAAGTGAAAATAGTGTCATTGTAAAAAAAGGCAGTTGAACAAAATGCTGTTAACTTGTATCACGGCATGTATGTTATTGCAAACAGACGAAACTTTTCTGTGTGCGTGTCTGGTCAGTCTGTTTGATCTCCTTCAAGACTTGTTAGTGCTGCCTGCATTTGTATTATTTTTTTTAGTCCTTTGCGTTCCCAAGAGTTCCGTAAAGCTTCAAGCTTGAGCTCTGAAGTTCCAGTAGCAGTGGTGTTTATTTGTTATGGTGTTGTTGAGGTTGCTAACCTCATGCCTAACTTTCCCTCTTTACTGGGCTTACTATCAACGACGAGGTTAAGGAGTTTTGTCGATCGGGGATCGACCCCCAGGTCATGTGTGGCGTGATTGGCGACGCACATTTATGTTTATACTTTTCCGAAGTTGATGCCATTAAATGATTTCTAGTGCTGTTTTTTTAAAACTATTCTTTTATTAATTTCTTTTATAGATGGAGAATTTTCCACGTTTAAGAGAAGAAACAGAACGTATTGTAAACCAATGGATAAGAGAAAGAGAAGTTCGTGCTAAAGATCAAATTGTTCTCCTAGTTGATATACAGTTATCCTATATGAATACAAATCATGAAGATTTTATTGGTTTTGAAAGGTAAGCACTTACTATATCAATTATCCTCACTTATACTTAATGGGAGACACTTGAAGTCTTTTGAATAGTATACATTTAAATATTATTGGCTATATAAATTCTTTATCTGGGAGATGTTTTGGCTGTTAGGCTCCACGATGTGTTATAGGTTTGACGGAGATGCTAATCGATGTGTTGATTAGTGGTGGTGTCATATCACTAGTTGAAGAAGAGCCAGTTTTATGGCTATTGAATTCCAACCCATTGGTTAAATAGTCAACAGGCTTGTCGAACAACCCTGAAGGTCTTGGGTTCGATTCCTGGGGGTTGGTGTTCACTGCTAAGGATAAAGCAGTCATCCAGTGCTCTTCGGTTTTCAATGCTTTTTATACCTCCTATCAGCTCCTGACGAAGTCTATATTATGAAACTCCAAAACCTCTGTATTAATTCTTTATTTATTTATATTTGTATTCTGTTAGGGGTTTTGCCCATGGTACTGGAAATAATATGGCTTCCCTACAGATGACTAAAATAAAATATTGATGGATATTTTAGTCGGAACCGAATATCCTTTAAAATTTTTAAACCTGTATAGAAGTCAGTTAGTTTCAAAGCCTACAGTTTGTCCATCCCAAAAGAAAGATGTCTGCATTATAATTACCTTACAATGGGGAAATCGATAGTAGGATATTAAGACAGAGATTCGATTCGGTCATTCGTGGAGTATAAATGCTGTGAAGCGGGACTTACAATGATCGAAAAAGATCGAAAAGCATGCTTGATCATTGCGCAAACCACTATGCCACATCCATACTATGCACCAATTTACTTTTATATATGGTCATATATATATATATATATATATGGAGAGGAGTAGTCGCGTTTTGGACATCAGCGTGGGATAAAATATATACTGGAGTGGTTAGAAACACAAATGACCTGTGGAATCTCGAAAATCGTAGATGTCAGACTATCAACCTCGTCTATGGCGAATCATTTGATTTGCAAAAGATGGATACTGAACAAAGATACTCTTTTCGATAACTTCATCATCAGGCTCTACAGTTATATGTACACATCATAGTGAATGAATGAATTAGTGTTATGAACAACATTAATGTTGCTGTTTAAATAACGTCGAGTCAATAATATTGATAGATTACAGCTCAGCAGCATCAACATAAAATAAGCTGAATGTCAGAAAAATTAGGAAAGATAATATTACAAATTCATGAATTTATAGTCTCTACTGAAGTCAGGGCAGTGTAGGGGTTGGACTTGCTTCTTTTGAACACAGGCACTGGTCATTTGAGACGAATTGCAATAGCCTGTGATGTTTGAAGCAAGCGGTGCTTTGATGATTTTGGCAATTTATCAGGCACCCGGTAGATGATAGAGAAGGATTCTTCGCGCTGGCTGGCTTTTTGGCCGATTTGGACCAGATGGTCTAATATCGAACTGTTGGTGGTTTTTACTACACTTTTACTTAGCCCAACTGAGAGATGCTGTCGAGCATAGAAACTATAAATTCATGAATTCGTATTATTATCTTTCCTGATTTTTCTGACATTCAGTTTATTGTGTGTTGATGCTATTGAACTGTAATCCATTGATATTATTATTGATTCGATGTTATTCAAACAACATTAATGTTGTTAATGGCACTAATTCACTCACTATTATGTTTATGTAACTGTAGAACCTGATGAGGGAGAGGTTATCGAAAAGAATATTCTTTGTTCAGTAACCATTCCTTCGAAAAAACTCTAATGGGCATTTTTAATCAGTTAAAATATTTAATTGATATGAATCATAAGACTGACATCAAAACAGCTTTCAAGATTATCTACAAAACAAAAGAACAGTCAGTACCGCTTACTGAAATACTCTGAAGCAGTAGCTGTCTGTAAAATGAAACCCCCTCCCCCTAACCTGTATGTACAAAAACAGTTTATTATTTACCTTGACCTCCCTTGTTAATTCTTGTCTGATTATATATATTACTGAAAGTAGTTTCATTATCGCATGCGTTGTTTATTATTGTCTGTGTTCTTCATTTATGTTCTCTCTCTCTTATCAGTGATGAGATATAACAGTGGAGTATTAAATTTTATTTATAATGAAAAGATTAATTTCCTACAGTTTGGTTTGTAAGGGTTAGTTTTGTTTTTACTAGTTAATCACAGATTGATATCAGTTAGAGGACCATTGAAACCAGCACTGGGTACTGGACAGCTGTTTCATCAGCCTAGTTTGGAAATCATCGGCAGTACGCACCCACTGGGTGACTTGCTATAAGATAGAGTTTCCTGGAGTAATAGTAAGAAGTCGTGACCAGTGAGGTCCAATTAAACGTCACGTGTGAGGATGGATGTCCCACCTGCGACAATGGTTGGGGTCGTGCTAAATCACGAATTGGTAGAAGTTAGAATTCATTGGCTGGCCATTGAATCTGGTCCCAGTGGCTGAATGGTATACGAGCTTGCCTTGTAACTGGAAGGCCTGGGTTCGAATCTTGGCGGTGGTGCGTACTTCCGATGATTCCTAAACTAGGACGAAACAGCTGTCCAGTACTGCAGTGCTGGTTCTCAATGGTTCTCTAACTGATATCAATCCGTGATCAACTCGTAAAAAGAGTAGTTAACTCGTATGACTAAGTGTTGCCAGCTATGCATTTATCGGTTACTTTTAGTTAGTGCTGCAACTGTTGACGCTCTGTTCTATGATAATATATACTACGGTTAAATAGTATTCTTCATTAATATATGTGTAAAACTTGGCCACTGTGGTAGTAAGTAATTCCATATTAGTTTGTTTATTAGATGTATCACACAGAGTTCTTAACAAAGCAGGAATAAAAGTGGCTGGCATTGAAACCCACAAACTCAATTAGAAACAAGCTTTGTCGGTTAAAAGATCATTCCTGTGGAGCCTTTAAAACAGAACAATTCGGTTTATCTAATACCCTACCTGCAATGATTGTCAGATCAAATACATAGGTCAAAGTAGTAGAACAGGGGCAATCAGACTAGCGGAGCATAAAAATCTAGCGGCGAAATCTAGATTAGTTGACCCAAATAAGATAAGAAATCAGCTATAGCACTACATGCAATCGCACACAGCCATACAATGAGATGATGGGATAAGATGACAGTTTTAAAATCTAATTTCATAGGGTGGAGGGAGAGATTGATAACGGAAGCTTTGTTTATCAATCAACTTCAAATACGTGTAATAGGAATGATTCAACACCTGTCCCAAATATCTGGAAAATTCCGCGACCCTTACGACAAATAGGAGAGAACAAACAAAAATATAAAACTCAAGTTTCGAAGTCGTGTGAATACAACTGATATGATTATGAACAATAAATTTTGTTCGAAACTTTGTCATCGAGTAAATAATAGTGTTTTACTGACTGTATGATACATCTAATAAACAAACTAATATGGGGTATTCTTCATATTATATATAAGTTTGTTCGGTATAACACGCAATGTGCGTCGGTGGCACAGTGGTTAGGACTCTCGCCAACCATGCACATGGTGTGAGGTTAGATCCCCTGCCGACGCACACCTGGTATCTATGGTCGGTCTGCAAACTTTGGGCTACCGAAATCCATGCTGAAAATTTCATACTTGTACCGAAAATACAGTGTGGAATCAAGCTGTAATCAAAAAAAATAAAACTATAAAAAAATGATACGTACGGTATTAAAATACTGTATTTACTCGGATAGTATTCATTTTCATTCATTATAATAGTAAGTGTTTTTTCTGGCTTTCTTATGTTTATTGTTCCGCTAGATGAAGATGATGATGAATAGCATTCACATTATTGTTATTATTGTTCTCTTGGATTCTGAATGGAACACAGGGCTTCAACAGCACATCTCCACTTTGTTCTCTTCTCTCCTATCCCCTTCAGTTGACCTCTCGATTGCCCATAGTCCCTCATCTCCTCCTCCAACTCACACGATCTCTTCCACACCGCTGTCGGACTCAAGTTCAACTCGTTATTTCCCATTTGACTTCCACTCAAGGGTTCGTTGCGCCTTTGTCATTCGACGGTCTTCTCATAGCGTGTTCTATCCATCTTCATTTTCTATTACACAGAGTTTCTTGTTTCTAATTTTTTCTAGACATCTGATCTACATTATCAAGGCAGAGGGAAGTGAACAGCTGTTGATGAAATTCTACAGCCAGTTGTTGGAAATGCTTTTGGTGACACGCCAAGTTTCTGAACCACAGAGAAGAAAGATACTTAACATGAGTGTTAAAACTCTAAATTTTTGTTCTTTATGCTGATTGCAAAAGATGTCTAAAGTGATTTCAGAGTGCTAAAGGTCTGTCTTGCTTTAACATCAGTGGATTTGACATCCTAATCCGTTTCTCCTTGTTTTCCTAGTTTGCTAGTTTTCTAGCCGATCCTAAGCCCAGGAAACACAGGGAAGGTTGGGTTTGGGGCTAGAGATCCTACCCAGAAAAATCAATTCAATGGTTACAGGAAAAAAAGCACATGGAATATATTCACATTTTTGCAACATGATTTTGGAATATGCATTAATTAGATTTACCGTTTGTTTCTTTAATTAAAGAGAAAAAAGGTCAAGAAGCTCTGCTAACAGATATCGATTTTTTTCTGTCATTCCGATGATTCATTTTCGTAAGCTGAAAACGCACACAATTGTAATTAATCATAAGACCATTCAGATACTGGTAAAATTTTAACCTGGAAAACTTATTATGTAATGTAAGGTGGTAACCTAGACACGGGTGACTAATTGAGAGTTAGAAAAGGGGCAGAGGTTGGCATAACATAACATACGTGTGAGAAAATGACTAATCACTTTTGATGATTGTGTAGGATGGACACAAATTAGTGGGAAGACGATAAAGTGTTTTTATAAAATGCTATTAATAAACGGTAATAGAGTGATAATAAAATATGGATGATGCGAATAATAATAATAATAAAATAGTAAACTTACATAATATAAAGAAGCATAATTATGGTAAGAACGTTACTCTGTCTACGGTAAGGCGAGGGGATGTATGTTTGTGGTACTTTTGAATGCAGAGAACCAGTTTCACATCCCGAATAGCTAAATATTCAGCTATGTACAGATGAAGTGATTATTCGAAGTCCCTTTGTACGATATTGAGGGACTCTGTGTAGTAATGTGAACAAGCATTCATGCTGGGATGCTCGATGTCCAGAGTTAGCAAAGTGTTCCAGTTATTCGCCCCTTTCTAGGTTACACCTAACATTTTTTTTATTCCTTCACGTTCCCAGTGGAACATAGGGCGGCTTCAAGCTAGAAGCTTGAAGTTTCTGTAGCAATGGTGATTATTTTGACAGGATGGGGTTGCTAACGTCATGCCCAAACTTTCCTCTTTACCAGCTTTTATTTCTGGCTTAGCGACGTAAAGGAGTGCGTCTATGGCCGGGATCGGATCCTGAACCATGTGCATGGTCGGCGAGTGTCCTAACCGCTATGCCACCGACGCACCTGCTTAACATTACGTAATGCATTTTTCGAGGCCAAATTTTTCCAGTATCTGATTGGTTTTATGATTTCTTTGTTAAATATAATTACAATTGTATAGCAGCTTATGAAAATGAATCGTTGGAAGGAAAATTTTCTTCTCTATTTACGTTTTTTTCATATGACTCAGTATGGGAATATTTCGTTCAGATATCTTTTAGGCAATTTCTTTCTCAAAAACAACTGTACAATGGTATATGTATACATACATGTACGTAGCAGATACAGTTATAATTTATTTCACATACTAATGGAGATGAAAGGAGATAATAATTTCCAACTCGATCTGAAAGTTTGAATGTAGATTACAAGAGGCATAGGAACGAAATTACACAGCATTACGAAATAGTGTCGTGTTATGCATAAAAGTACTTCTTAATGAAAACAGGTGTGAAAAGGATAATCATGGAAGCAAATTGAAATAATAGTTTCTGTTTTAGCTGAAAATTAAAAAAAAATAATGAAGGGAATGAAAAAAAAGATGGAAAATTAAAACTAAATAGCCAAACCGAACTAGATCCATGGTGAATGTAGAGATTGTGCTAGTTTCTTCTGAACACACAGCTCTTGACTTCTCGATATATATATTTGGTTAGGACTTTGACATTACGAAGAAGTTGGAAATACACTACCTTTGGTAGGCTTTTGTTCACTTTGTTTGGTGACTCTTAATTGATGAGTCAGTTGAGATGCTGTGACAGGCGTTATTGACGAGGTGTTCAATTAGAGAACTTCTGATTGAACCAATGCCTCCTCTTTGCAGCCATGCTGATGAATAGTGTTCTCTGACACGTTTTGAAAGGACCCACATATAGGAACGACCAGGTGAATTGATATATGCACATTAGAGTGGTCATGTACGGCAGTTTTTTTTCTCCACACTGCTTAGAAGCAGTGAATGCCTAGAGATTATAACATTTAGTGTCGCTGCAGGAAACGTCTTTCTTCAAGAAAATTGTTACCTTTAATCTCATTCGTTATTGTGTCGAATTAAATAATAATTTTTTAAAAATCCCCATTGAATCATATGAAAAAGAGAAGACGTTCAACGAAGAGACTCTTTTCGACGGGGAATTCATTCACCTAGCTGTACAATCGCATTTATATATAATTATTTGTATGTGTGTACATGAGGTTTAAGAACACAATTTTCAGCGAAGAGACTCTTTTTAACGAATTTATTATCAAGCTGTACAATCGTATATATATGGTTTTATAAAGAAATTATATCCGGTGAGGGAATTAGGTCAAAGGTGTAAATAAATGAAATAATAATAGTATGAAATAAATCTAAAATATTTGTGATTAGGTTCATAGTTTAAGTCAAGTAGAACAATAATTAATGTCATATATAAGATAATATATCAGGTGTATAGATTTTGGGGAGAGGCATATAATTGTAAGATTAATAGACGAATGTAAAATGTTACGTAACATGGTGTGAAATTTGATAACATAGAATTTAATATTGTAAAAATAAAGATAAAAAGTATACACATGAATAATTTTTGGTTTAAAATGTCAAGTAAGTCAAGTGGAAAAGATTCAGAATGAGAGTCGTAATAATAATAATAATCGAAGTAATAAGGGAAAAGTACATAGAATAACTAAATGAATAAAATAAATAAATGTCTATCCCTCTACGGCCAAGGCAGCAGTAGGATTGTACATACTTCTTTTGTACACAAAGGTCTGGCTTAAAGTCATGAATTGCCAAGGCCTCAGCTGTCTTTAGAAGTCTGTAACGAAGAAAACGCGGGAAGTTAGCATGAATTCTATATATGACCTTGAAATCATGGTCAGGGTTGACCGAGTGACAGGAGTCAAGTTTAGATAATTAATTAGGTAATACAAGAATGATATAATATAGAAACAGGGTTAATCAGACAGCAACTAAAGTAAGATCGAGATGACGTAATATAATTGACTAACATGTTTCAACTGAGGTCAGGGTAGCAAGAGAGGTAGAGACTAAGTAGAGGTGGAGTGTAGAGAATAATACCATTTAAGTTAGGACAAAAACTGAGCAAATAAATTGGATGACGTAACATAAATGACTAGAAATTGAGCGTTGGTCAGGTCAGTAACAGTGGTAGTGAGGTGTAGAAATTAAATTGGGTGGGGGTAGAGAACAAGAATGTTGAAAATGTAAAACATTACAATTGAGAAGACAAAATAACTTCTTCTGTATGCAGAGTTCAGGACTTAGCAGGTGAATTGGCATTGCTTCTGCAGTTTCAAGAAGTCTGGTTCGTACACTTTTAGGAAGACTACTTCGTATTCTGTAGATGACTTTGAATTTTGTTTGTTGTGTAGCTTAGTGTCCGAAATCTATCGGCCATCCGATGTACCGTATCGAGCCAGAGAAGGCAGCGATTGATAAAAATCTATAGTCTGTTGGAAACTCTTTTGGTGTGCCTAGTCTCTTGGTCATATATAAGAACTGACTTGACATGAGTGTTAAAAATCCGAGTCGTTTTCCATCTGGTGAGTATGACAGATTTCCACCCTGATTTCATAGTTATGAAGGTCTGTCCTGTTTTTCCGACCCTGACTGGATCTCGTATTCTCATCGGTACCTCATGTAGTTAAAAGGATACTGCTAGATAGGTACCATAGGTGGCTTCTTTTGAATTTCTCTCTTTGACGCTGATCGGTTGTGTTTGTTGTTGTTGGTGGTGGTGTTAGGTGTCTTCATCACCTCTATCTTCTCCATGTTCACTTAGAGTTCTGTCATCTCCGTCTCTCCTACCAGCTTGCTAATTTTTACTTGTCGATGTTTGAGTTTATGTGACACTAGACATAAATCATCCGCAAAGTCCAGATGTTTCTTCAGAGTGTTCTTGTCACTCCAACGTGTGCTTATCTTCTTTCTCTCCATCACCATCTGCCTGCCACGTATGATCCACACCATTACATCAGGAATATCATGTAGTAGAATCGCAGACACGCGCGTATCGTCCTGTCTGAGCGTCGCCGTTATCTGGATCTACCTACAGATCCCCTCCGCCCAGTGAGTGGTGGTGCCTCCTCTTGGATTCCAACCCCGGCAACACCCATACTCTAAAACTCCAAAGCGATTGTCCAATGGGCCAGGAGGACTAATTTATATTTTATTCACAAAGTGTTCAAAAACAGACTTATTTCAAAATAATAATAATAATCATTAACAGTTAATGGAGTTGAAAAAACAAACCTATTTCAGACCTACAAGTATTGGTTTGTAGAGATTTGATTGATTGGGTACAGGATTTCAACATGAGTTGACATCGATTAGAGAACCATTGGAAAACCTGCTAGGAAGTACTAGACAGCTGTTTCCTCCTTCCTAGTTTGGGACTCTTCACCAGTACTCACCCACCGGGGTTCGGATCCAGGACCTTCTAGTTACAAGACGAGCTCAGACCAAATTGAGACAGTGTTCTTCCATTTTCAGATTTTAAATGATCATTAATATGCGTATGTACAACTAACTGTGAAGAAATTGCATTGGTTCACTATTGTAATTTATTCTCCTATACAATATTCAATTCATACATACATACATATATGCATATATATATCCCTCTTAATAGGAATTCTCTCATTCATTTGCCGCTTTGTTTGCTACGGTATGTATGGAAAGTTTTCTTTTTTTGTTTACCGTTACTCTGTTGCTCTCTCTGCCTTTGCTGCTATAACAACATTTAATTAATGCTGTGTTACCTTTGTTCTGTTTTGTTTTTGAAATTGTGTGTTTTTATTCCTACCAATTTGTTTGTCACACTTTCCACTCTTATCATTATGTAATAACTCCAGTTTCTAACGTGTTAATTGTTGGTGAATTATATGCATATATATATGTATATGTTAAATTAAAATGTAACCTCCTTCTCTGTGGGTGTTTGTATGTGTCGGTGGGTATCCATAGCTCTGCTTACTTGTATGTATGTATGCCTTGTATGGATGTGTGGCGCGCGCGAGTGTCTAACTTCTCTGCTAAGGTGTGATTCTTCTTAACGTTTCCCACCCCCACTACTTTTCTTATCTTTGTCCTCATTATTTTCCACTTTTTTAAACTATACTACTTTTAAGCCTGTTTGTCATCCTAAACTGCATTACGCTTAATCAATTTCATGTTTATTAGGGGTTAATGTAGGAAGAAATAGAAAAAGATGAGTAAGAGAGGGTGCATTGAAATTTCTATAGCAGTTTGATCGGTTTTGTGATGTAGGCTCTCTAGTCCCACACGCGCAACCCTCCCTCTTTACTTGGGTTTGGAACACCGGCTAGAAAACTAGCAAGTTAGTAGTTAACTAGGCGAGGTTATCTTTGCATAATATATATGCTAAATTGTTTTAATAATTTTATTATAAATGGAAAGTAGAATAATATTATTACTGGCCTATAAGCAGGTTGCTATAACTGTATTGTTTTTCCTATCTATCTATCTATCGATCGATCTATCGCTTTCTCTGTATTTGTATACATATGCTAATAAGGGAGAACTCTTTCTTTTTGTTCTCATGCCTAATGTTTTTCCGTAGCATGCATCGCTAATGATCCGATAGAGAGAGTTAATTAATGATTAAATTAAGGCTATGAATAGCACTCAATAATAGCATTATAATGTACTGTTGTTATCGTGTTTAGAGTAGAAAAAAAGGAATCATTCTTTGCTTTATATATATATATATATTAATGAGTACAACAATTCAACAATAATTTTGATAGAATTAGATAAAGTGAGTGTAAGCATATCATCGTCATCCTACTGAAGATCAAATGATAAGCAATTAACCAAGATCCTGATTTTTTTTCTGTATTCCTTTACATCCCAAGCTAGAGGCTTGAAGTTTCGGTAGCAGTGGTGCTTATTTTTACGGGATGTGCTTGCTGGCTAGCCTTATTCCCAACTTTCCCTCTTTACCAGTCTTATTATCGGTAAAGGAGTGTGTCGGTGGCTGGGGATCGAACTGCGAACCAAGAGAGGTGTCGTTGGTGAGCATTCTACCGCTGTGCCACCGACGTCCATTGCCTAACTAATATACAAAAGGATATGGCTGATGAGTCTGACTTAGGGTATTTTAAAAGAATTTTATAAAATCCAGCAGTGTGGACCCTAGGACCTTCAGATTATGACACCAAGCTCATTGACTATTCAGACACTTTTTGAAGGCCGGAATTCAATGATTCATGAATTCTTTGTCAGCTTGTGAAATTAGTGGGAGGAATTCTTAAAAAAAATCCTACAGTATGAATATCAATCGTCAGCTCACTGATGGCAATGGGAAGTGCATCATCATGTCAAGGTGAACAGGACGCTCATCGAAGACATCGTTGAGTGAGATTAGGGCTATATTACCAGTTGAAGAAGTTAGAGTTCATAGAAGATTGAATTTACTTACAAGTGTCTAGATGGTCAATGAACTTGGTCTCGCATAATATGAAGGTCTTGGTTTTCTGCCCCTAGTTGAGTCATAAACTCTAGTGCTTCCTGGTTTCCATTGACTTCTAACTGATGTTACTTCGTGATAAAATCTACATTGAAATAAATAACAATCATTTAACTTACTTAATTCTTTGCCATATTTAATGAATGGGACGTCAATAGTCCGTTAGAAGTACGACATTGCTTGTTTCCTCATATCATGACTGTTCTATATACTTCAGCTAGTCACTACCATAAGTTTTGGTGCAGTCTTTGTTACTGATCCAAGATGTGCATTTCGTCTTTATTTTTCGGACTTACCAGATGGATGTACTTACATCCAGTGATCTTCTCACTGGCACTCAAACCCAGCACTCATCGTTTGAAATGCAAAAATTTCATCAAGTGATAAATGATCCTGGGACACTGTTAGTGGAAGACACTTTGTCATTTGAAACGATCGGTGCTAGATTCGAGTCTCATTGAGAACTGGATTACTCACTGGGTGGGGGGGATGCAGGTACATCCAACTGACAAGTCCCGAATGGAAGGAAGTGTGGATCGTCATTCCACTGTTAGCCACCACCACCACTAACTAAACGACAGTGGGCATCATCGAAGCGTCTATACTGTCAGTCGATATGTCAACAGACGTTCCGTAAGCGTTTCCATTTATAGAGATGAATCAATGGGATATTCGGATTCACTTGTTTTTTTTATCAGCCTAACTCACTCACTCACTCACTTATAAATCGTACGTATGCCAAGCCATCGCCTCCCTCGACGAGCTATGTTAGCGGATATAGGTCAGGCTGGAAAAAAGCTAGCGGCGGTCAAACAAAAACTTGGCACAGTCAATGAAATCCACAACAGTTGGTCTAAGCCACGTAAGGTGTAGACTTCCGGGTCCTCGGGACGGTAAAATCTATGGTTGGAAACAATTGGTGACATGGCTCAAAATCGTTCTCAGGCAGATGCATCCACTCCCTGTGACTATGATCTTCAATGAAACTGTTTGTATTTTTTATTACTCCTTTGTCTCACACCTCTGCTCACTGTTTCTATTATGCTTTTCTTGTACTTTCTTCTCTTGCTTCGCGTGCTACACGGAATGTGGCGACTTGAAGCACATTTGTGCAAAGTTCTATGTCGAAAACAGACAGACAGACAGATAACATTTAACCGTTTATTGTCAATGTGTTTTATTATCATTTTTTTGTGTGGATAACCTTTAACATATCTGCTTTTCAAGTATTGGTTTTGTAGGGATTTTGTTTGATTGCATGGAGGATTTAATCATGAGCTGACATCAGTTAGAGAAACCACTGGAAAACCTGGGAGTACTGGGCAGCTGTTTCGTCCTAGTTTGGGACTCTTCAGCAGTACGCACCCACCGGGATTCGAACCCAGGACCTTCTGGTTACAAGGCGAGCTCGTAGACCATTGAGCCACTGGGACCCGATCCAATGGTCCTTGAATTCTAACTTCTCTGCTTTTTAAAAAAAGTAAACATATTTTAATTCGGGATCCTACTCTTATACTTTTCTTTTCGTCTTTCTTCTTGTTCTTCTTTTGTGTAGTGCAGAACAACAGTCATCAGAAGTAGCAAAAAATAAACCTGGAAATAAGGTCAGCTCAGTATGTTCTCTGTTTTTCTGAGTGTGTATATATTGTGGCATATACATATATAAATTTTTTTCTCTCCTCGGTTAGTTGGTTGTTTTTTTGTTTGTTTAACTTTTCATACAGATGGGTTATCAAATTGCATGCAGCCAAAATTTGTTCACAATTGTTGTTTTTTTGTGCATGCTTGTTATAATTGTACAACTAAAGGAATGCAAATTAACAAGGTTTTAACCTAGAATCTTCTAGTCACAAGTTAAGTTCCTCATGGACTATTCAGTCACTGGTGCCCAACCCAATTCAATGGTCCATAAATTCCAACTTCTGCCAGAATGAAGTTATCTGGAGTTCTAGTAAGGTGTGACCAGTAGGGTCTGTCTGGTCGGGGGTGAGAATAAATGCTGACTAATGGCATTCACTGGTGGTGTAGCGCTATATATATATATATATATATATATATATATATATATATATTCACGAATTGGCTGGTTGAATGGTATCCTAGCTTCCTTTGTAACCGGGAGGTCCTGGATTTCAACCCTGGCGGTGGGTGCATACTGATGAAGAGTCTTAGTCTGGGGCAAAACAGATGTCCTGTAATCCCTGGTTGTCTAATAGTGTGCCTCAGTGGCTTAAGCACTTAATTTTAGCCAACAGGTTATAAGTTCAAATGCTGCACCACCTTCTTCAGCTTGGGCAACTAAGTAATATCATTGGTTCTCACACGATTAGTCTGAGGCTCTTAGCTTGTTAATTGAAAAGTCTGTTCTTCCAGGTAATTGAGTTCAAATGTATATATATTCCTATTTCATTATGGATAACTATTTGGTGCATATCTTACTTTGTTGCTTTGAATTCCAAGTGGGATATAGGGCTTCCAGCCTCAGCTTTCAAGTGTCAGTAGTGGTAGTGTTTCGATAAAGAAAGGAAGACGAAATTTGCAGTATAAAATGATATCATTCTATTTCACAGGTTGTCATCAGCTGCAGACTGCTTGAAATTACAACAATAATAACATAGTTTGAAGAGAGAAAGAACGAACATGTTTGCAGAATAATACGAGCTCGTTTTATTTCGTGGATACGCATCAACTGCATACATCCTGAACAAAATCAAATTTTAAGTTTCAAAAGAAACCTGGACTGGTCAATACTTAAATTATCACAGCTTTTGCCCAACCAGCTACAAACGAGGTCTAGTAAAAACGCTCTTCAGCAGAGCCAAAGAAATATGTTCGGAAGACACTATTGAAGAAGAACTCGCCGTCATCGAAAAGAACCTCATCGAGAATGGATATCCCCGAAAGTTCATATTAAAGTATAGAAATGAAGAAACCCACAAACCGAAACCCGATACCGTTGAAAAGAAACCAGTTTTCATCTGCCTAGCCTACAAAGGTGAAGACGTATCCACAAGAACACAAAAAAGAATCTCAAGTGCATTAAAAAGAACATTTCCAGCTGCCAGACTGATCCTATTTCACAACACTGTGTGCTCATTAACCCAGTCAAAAGTAGATGAGTACCCTACTCACGTCAACTCCAACTGCATTTACCAATTCACGTGCACCTGCGGAAGCAAGTACATAGGAAGGACTGAGAGGAGAGCATCTACTAGATTTTCTGAGCACATTCCTAAGAGCCTCCATACAAAAGGAAGAAAAGTGTTATCGAGTGCAATCGCCAGACATTTAATTGACACAGGACACACAGTAGAAATCAGCCATGCCTTCAAAATAATCAATACGCAAAGAAACCCATGGCTACTTCGTTTCGCAGAAGCCATCGCTATCAAGAGACTTCGACCAGACCTCTGTACACAGAAAGATAGTGTGACTAATCTTTCACTACCCTGGTAACCCTGATCCTATTTTATTTATTTTTGTTTTTTGTTACTTACTTCACTGTTACTTCACTATTCACCCCCACCCTCTTAAACTCTCCACCACATGTGTAAATTCACTCTGTTCTCTGACCTTGACCCTATAATATGCCTCTAACCAATCTACGTTTCCCAATAGTAATCTGAACTCTAAACCCTCTTATCTTATTCCACTATATATAATTAGTTTTTTTGACACTGAATAATCTGTCTACCTACATAAAATTCCGGAATTATGTTCCTTATACCTTCTATTTATAACTCCAAGTAATTATGAAAAAGTATGTTTCAAAACTTTTTTGAAACTTAAAATTTGATTTTGTTTAGGATGTATGCAGTTGATGAGTATCCACGAAATAAAACGAGCTCGTATTATTCTGCAAACATGTTCGTTCTTTCTCTCTTCAAACTAATAAAGGGAACCGGTTGTATGAAATAATAACATACTTCAATGTTTGAGTGGTAGTAGAGAAGAGATACTATAAAATTGACGCATCCAAAATGAAAGCAGCATTACAGTTTTTAGTTTCAGTTTTTACCATCAATTTATACGCTTTTAAAGTTGAAAAGAAGGGGGAGGGGTAAGACAGAAAACAGAAAAAATTGATTAACAGAACAGTGTTAGCTTGTAGGTTCACATAGCAACTCCAGAAACAAAAGCGGTTACAGTTTATGAGATTAAGATATGTTCAGTGAGTTGAAATCATTGAATTAGATGACTAATTAATGTAATCAAAATCAAAATTCAGTAATGCTTTCATTTTGGATGCATCAATTTTATAGTGTCTCTTCTCTACTACCATTCAAACATTAAAGTATGTTATTATCATCTATATAACCATTGTAACTTCAGGCAGTCTGCAGCTGATGAGAATCTGTGAAATAGAATGATATCATTTTATACTGTAAATTTCGTCTTCCTTTCTTTATTGAAATTTATCAAGGGAACTAAATGTATGAAGTTGCAGTGTTGTTTGTTTGACGAAATAGGTTTGCTAGTCTCACGCTCAACTTGCCTCCTTACCGGTCTTACTACCGGCCAAGGGAGGTATGGAAGTATGTCGGTCGGGGATGGAACCTCGTTCAGACCATGTTTGGAGTGGTTAACAAGCATTCTTCCACTGAATCACTGACACACGAATTAGACTTTTTTTCCTTCACATTCCCCAGTGGAACATAGGGCTTCAAGCTAGTGGCTTGAAGTTTCTTTAGCAGTGTTTATTTTACAGGATGGGGTTGCTAGCCTCATGCCCAACCTTTCCTTTTTATCAGCTTTTATTTCTGGGTTAGCGAGGTAAAGGAGTGAGTCGGTGGCCGGGGATCGAACCCCGGACCACGTGCATGATCGGTGAGCGTCCTAACCACTATACCACCGACGCACGAATTAGACTACTACTACTACTTTATTTAAAGAATTATTATAAAACTATGGATTGGTAACCTGTTATCAATGTAGAACTTTGTACAACTTTGTAGAACTAGGCTGAAGTACCATGTTTTGGTTTGATCCTACCTAACTCTCTTTCCTTGCGTCGGTGCCACAGTGGTAGAATGGTCACCAACCACGCCTCGCTTGGTTCGGGGTTCGATCCCCGGCTGACGTACTCCTTTACCTCACTAAACCAGTAATGAGAGTGGTATGGAGGGAAGGTTGGGAATGAGGCTAGCTAGCGAGCCCATCTCGTAAAAATAAACCACACTGCTACTGAAACTTCAAGCCTCCAGTTTAAAGCCCTATGCTCCATTGGGAACGTAAAGAAATAAAAATAAAAAAAACTGTCTTTCCAAATAATCCTATATCAGCTAACATTGCTCATAGATTTTTAGGTGGTCATCCGGCATGTTTAGTACATGCAGAAGTTGATGGATCATTAATTTTGGTACTTGACTCTCAACCAGTGGGTTAATGATCACGATGCCGAATCCCATTTCATCTACTGAGACTGGAACAGTCATCTGATAACGCTAGCCGCCCTACACAATAATCGTGGGTGGGTCAAATGGATGGAATTTTAAGTTCATTATTTCAGCGCATATTCTAGCCATATCAATTCATGGGGCTTCACAACTTCTCCTCCTTACCGAATAGTCTACACTTCACCTTGTTACTACTCACTTTATGGCTAGGCTTTAAACAACGTCACCTCAGGGAGCAATTTGATGAAACAAATATGTTTGAGTTAATAATACATTACAAAATAAATTATTTGATGTGGTTACTTGAATGGATTTGAGTGATAAATATCACTTATTTTATCGGTGAACTTGTTCATTTAAACCTCTAAATATGTTTGTGTCCTGGCCAGCGTTGTATAGTAGCGTTAAATGTCTACCTGTGTACGAGTTTACCTTTGGATAGATGTAAGCTTGCTTATCCGTTCCATTTTTCTGTGTGTAGTGTTGTGACTTAGTAGTGGTGTATAATAAGAGAAGCTCTTTCTGGTTTATGCATGTTGATATTTAGTTTTTAAGTGTCTAGTGCGTTCGAGCCCACGCCGACGCACACCTGATATCTATGGTTGGCCTGCGAATTTGGGCTACCGATATCCACGCTGAAAATTCCACACTTGTACTAAAAATACGGTGTGGAATCAAGCAAAAAAAAAAAAATAAAAAAAAATAAAATAAAAAAAAATAAAACTCATCGTCATAGATCTAATCTGATCTCTATTATGATGTCCACCATTTCCTCCTCTTTCCCAAATGTTACTCTCCTTTTTGTGTTTTAATACCTTTTACTTTAAAAATCTGACTTAGGTATTTTGTCTATGTTTTGGCTATTTATTTATTGATAAACTTGATAAACTCAGCAGCGTCCGCAGCACGACCTCCTTCGCCCTCCGGGTTATTGATGTCCACCAACTTAGTGACGGTGTCTCAAAGTTCCACAAAAAAAAACTCCTTTTGTCTCTTTCCTCAAAAGCAATCGGTCTTGGAGTCTTCATTGTATAGAGACAGCGATACCAGTTGTAATAGTAGAAGACGAGAGACTTGGTATCTTTGTATAGTCAAATTGTGCGACACACCTTATCTTCATCGTACCTTTTGCACAGATCTTTCGTGTTGTGCTACTTCCAGCCTTCCTTCATATTGTGTGTTTCTTTGTGTTCCTTTCACGTCTTGCATGTATCTCCGCAAAGCTGTATCATTTCATTTGTCTGAAATCAAATCTATCTCCCTACTATTTGATGTATTTTTTATGCCGATAGACGTTTCGTTTTATATACTACTAATACATCTTATCAGTAACATAGGCCACAGCGGTTTAGTCGACATAAAACGGATGATATGCGATGAGATAAATGTTTGTGTTCAAATTACTTTTGTTCAACTAAAGTAAAAAATAAAATAAAATTTTGTCATAGGCCTAGTTTCTTCATACTTTATGTTACAAAAAGGGAGAATAAGTAATTCTATTTCTATTATGCATGTGTGCGTATACAGTGGAAAATTACAGGTGTGTTTTTGTTACCTTTATTTCAGATGAATTTTTTCTTCTTGTTGGTATCCTACGCTTTTGATTGATTTCCTGTCTTTGTGACATTTATTTGCCAGTCTTATATGCAATGGACAAGAAAAAAATGTCTTTTCTTCTTATCACGATGTTATGAGAATTCAAAACATTTGTTTATGCGACTAATTTGAAACAGTATTAGATTAACAGGGTAAAAATGGCCTAGTCGGGAAAATGGATATGAGTATAACTTCCCAACCTCTGAAATATGGCATTCATTAACCACTACTATGGTGATGTTTTCTAGGGTTCTGGTCAACTTATCTGTTGTCTACTACGCATCAATATTATGCGAACGTTGTCGGTTAAATGCTGCTGGAGGTTGTATATTTCTAGAGCAACAATTTAGCACTTCAAAAAGGTGCCGATAAACTGAGGTTTTATACATTAACGTGGAGGTGACGAAAAAGAAGGATAACAGATGTGAAGGCGCTTGTTTGATAAAATAAATTGGATGACTGAAGATTTATATTTGGAGATTTAGGATTAATTTTGCCTGTTGCCACGAACCAACATGAGTTGGATAGATCATTGAAAACCACTGGGGTAGAATTCTTCATCAGTGCCCACTCATGACACTCTGCCAGGGATGAAACCCCGAGGCCTTCAGGTTTAGAGACCAAACTCGTTGACTATTCATCCGCTTGAGAGGCTAGAACTTAATGACCCCTGAATTCCAACTTTGTCAACTCGTCATACAGCTCTGCCCTTACCGGTGTCTTCGATGAGAATCTATTTCATCTTGAAATGGTTAACCCCACTGGTCACAACTTCCCTGTTATCATAGCCTCGGTTGGTAGACTCTCAGACCACTCGAGGTTGGACGTTAGTTCAAGTCCTGTTTGCGACCTAATTTTTCATTTCACATTCAGTCGTCACCGACTAGATAAAATTGCAATGTGGTTATTTACATCGTGTTTAAATGGCTTAGTTAGATGTGAAAATTTATATTATGTTGTACCCTTATATGCATGCATCAGTTGGTAACGTATGGAAATTAAGCTTGTTGTTCAGTATCTTCTATAAAGTTTTTTTTCTATGTTGTCTTGAAACATTGATTCTTCCGATTGAAGTGTTGTTTTGTACCCACTGGTTTGCTTTTGTATACTTTCAATTACTAAACTGTCCAATAGTCAGTCAGTCAGTCAGTCCAGATGTAGTTGTTCAATGGAAAAAGTAATTCCACTCATTTCATTGTGTTTTTAGGGTATAGGTAATTTTGTGAATTAATGAATAAGGCTTTTACATAATGATAACTTTTCATAATTTAAGGAGCAGCGGATATTGATTTTAACATTGAAATATACTTTTATTCTATTAGATGATTGGAGACAATCGGAACGAAACCTTGGACCTGGGTTTCGTGCTTCTCGGTACTCATCAGTCAGCGAGGCGTATCTCCAGTCTTGAAGGAACTCATGTCCCGTCTGAAATTCAAACTGGTGTCATCCACACTGTAGTCGGAGACGTTACCACTGAGCTTTTTGAACTTGCGATTGACTTGACTGATGGAATCCAGTCTGCACCAAATAACAGATTAAATGTTTAACACTAGTTACTGCCTATTTTCTAATCAAAGAATTCAACTGATTCCTATAAAGTGGTCACTAGTGAGGATGACTAGCTCAGTTGCAACTTCTCTGATGATTGCATCACTTGGAGACATGGGTTCCTTCGAGATTACCGGTACGCCTTGCTGACTAACTGGTGACTGGGCCATCAAGCACGTAGTTTTAAGGCTATTTCTTCCGATTGCCTCAAACTATCATCTAATAACAACAATTCAGGGTGCACCATGACAGTGAGCCACGTAGCCTGGTGACCACTTTGTAAACTTGCCTGATAGAGGTCAGTCTGTAGGAAACAAATAACTAGACGCATGACATTAGTTACTGTCTACACTATCCAGTCAAAGTATATTCCGAAAGCAGAAGGATTGAGCGAAGGAATATTTACTTTTCAATTAGATCCTCATCTCTGACTCTACTCTAATATATATGTAGCATTTTTATTACAATACACAACAATTAACCAATCAAGTGGCGGTATGTTTGTTAACAATAATTGGTCAGTGTCAACATGTCAATAGGGTGATAATTAACTAAGAAAATTAATACACACAATTAAATAAAGGTAGAAATGGTTGCAGCACATGGATTGCGTAATGCATAATTTTGGAAAAATGAAGAGTAATTAAGGAATAAGCGTTTGCACAGGTTGATCACGTAACAGATTGTTAAAGAAAATAAAACGATTTGGACAATGGTACTTGTAATTAAAGATGAAGTAGTCAGAAAAAATAAAATAATTTGGACAATTATAATTTTTAAAGGTTTAGCGGGAGTGGGGTGAAGTAGTCCGATTTATACATTCATGTAACGATGGCCAAGTGAGGAAAGTGTCTGTACACATTTCTTCTGAACACGCAAGTTTGGCTTCTTCAGGTGGATTCCTATTGCTTCTGCTGTGTGTAGAAGACGAACTCGTAAAGAAAAATTAAGATTAGCAGGAATGCGATAAATAATTTTAAATGCTGTATTAAAGTCAACTTTATGCTCACTATATACAAGGTGTACTAAAATAGTGCTACAAGTAGATCTTGTTTGTCCTTGCTTAACCATGCTGGATGGCATTCGGAAATACGATGATGAACCTGCCTAATTGTACGCCCGATGTATCTGGCTCCGCAGGTGCAGTCAAACTGGTAAAGGAGGTAAATTTATGTAGTTTATCCTTATTTCTCGAATGCAAAATAGGGGTGGCAGTGAAGAGACAATGTACCTCTACTGCACTGATAGCTCTTTTAACTGCATTCTTCAGGTGCTGCATTACTATTTCGCTGATGTTGTCACTGAGGAACTGCAGTTTTATGAACAATGGTTTCTTTAGAGCTGTTGCCATACTGGTGACTCTCTTGGTGTTAAATTCATATTTTTCGCAACCAACTTATTTGGATAACCATTTTTTCTGAGTAATTCTCTAATAATCCTAAACTCCTCATTGAGGCAGTTTTCTGAAGAGATTAACCTAGCTCTATAAACCAGACACTTTACCAGGTTACGTTTATATCTCAAAGGTACAAAACTCAAAAAATGAGTGTACTGACCTGTTGTTGTAGATTTCTTATACACATTCCTTCTTAGTGTGCCATCTTCTTTCCTTGCCATGAAGACGTCTAGGACCGAGATACTGTCATTGCTTTCTTTCTCTTTGGTAAAGTTTATTGCTAAATGTGCATCATTAAACTTGTCAAGGATGTTCATTGCATCATTCTCATTTTTCATAATCAGAAATGTATCATCCATATATCGACAGTAGAAATACAAGTCATTAATTACTCCTTTCAGTAGTGGTCCATTCTCTAACTTAGCGAGGAAAACATCAGCTAGGATTGGACCTGATGGGGAACCATCAGTTTCTATGCTTTTATGCAACAGCATACATTTAGTAACAATAGAACAAGGTAGTATTTGGTAGCGGAGTTGTGTATTGACAAACTTATGTACAATTATAGCGGAATAGGGAAACCTTATATTAAAAAGCGCTATTTGCACATGTTCTTGTATTGTTCTTCTTTAGTCTTCCTTTCATATTTCGTTTCTCCTATTTTCAATTTAATCAGTCGCTGTGCTATTCAATAATTCTGCCGAAGACGTTACAAGTTACATACTACTTACAAATTATTGTCAGTAACTCAAGTTACAATTATACACAAAACTTCTTGTTTACAAATACTTATTTCATAAAACTTTTAAAACTTATTGATAATAATGGTGATAACCAGTTGTTGATGGTTCGTGTGAATTATATATATATATATATATATATATATATATATATATATATATATATATATATTGAGCTGTAAGTTAAGAAAAGTGTCAGCATATGCGTAAGAGTAGCTTATAGCCATTAATTTCAAGAAACAGTAAGCACACTCGTTTTAAAATGTATCACTAAACAAAAACTACGTTACTTGATTGTTTTTTTTCGATTATTTTCTTTTGACATGGTTTTCGACGTGTTATTCTGTGAGAAAGTGAGAGCAGAGTGTTCTACTGTTTGCCAGATTTCTAGTTCTTTCAGGTCACAGAAAACAGAAGTTACAAAAAGTTCTCCGCTTAATCTTAACCGATGATTGTCTGTAATTAGGTGTGTGATTGCAGGGAGATGGAAAGGGGTGGGGAAGTTTCATCCTTTTTGAACAAGTCACTTTTGTGAATTGCCTCAAGAAGTTATCTTTCAGTGATACTTCAAGGAGACGTCAACTTCTGCTGTGTAGAGATGGCCAGGGGTTTCCCACCCATCCACAACAATACATAAAACTTATCCTGTGTACCTAATTTTAGACTTTTAATGCTCAGATATCAGGTGCTTCTAAGTGCTCAATAAGTAATTTACTATGCTTATTTATATATCCTAGGAGCTTGTCTTTTGGATCAATACAGTTTTCTTTGTTATGCATTTTATGGTATCGGGCAGATCACATTTTTATGATCTATATAATCTTGATTTCCTTGAGGAAATATGGTGAAATAATCACCTTCTCAAACGGAGAATATTTTTCGAATTAATTTGGCAGTTGTGATTTCGATTCATGGTATCACCAGTTCACCCAATCAGTTGGCCATAAATCGGCTGATTTAAACTGATTCAGCTCTTTGAGTTGAGTGAAACTGGGTATAAACCGCTGACCCCGAGCTCGGCCCCAAATGAGCGAAAATGCCGTACGGTGTTTAGATCACTTTGTTAATCTTGCTAACCAGCAAGCAACCACTACTGATTGTTGTGATCGTTATGCACGTATCTTGGGTAGTTGGTTTTAATTACTGTCATTTTTCGGTGAGTCACTGGTTCAGAGTTAGAATACTCGCCAACCCTGCCGCACTGAGTCTGGAGTTTGATCCTTGGCCTATGCATTCTTCAACCTCGCTTAGCTGAAAGTAAGTTCGGTAAAAAGGGAAGGTTGGACGTAAGACTAGCAGCAACCTCACCCCTTAAAAATAAAAAACGCACTACTATTGAGAATTCTAAGCTCAAGCCTAAAGCTCTGTGTTCCACTCGGCATGCAAAGGATTAAAAAAGTAAACTGTCGTATCTCTCTGGCGCCGGGTTCAGGGTGATCAAGAATGCTCTGACCCCGGGTGGAGGCTCACCATTGCACCTCGGTGGGTTGAAACTCGCTACGGACCTAATCGGGTTCGCTCGGGCATGTAGTTTTTGTCAGTGGGGAGGCCTCACGGTCCTCCCTTTAGAGCGTCGGTGGCACAGTGGTTAGGACTCTCGCCGACCATGCACATGGTCCAGGGTTCGAACCCTCGCCGACGCACACCTGATATCTATGGTCGGCCTGCGAATTTCGGGCTACCGATATCCACGCTGAAAATTCCATACTTGTACTGAGAATACGGTGTGGAATCAAGCTGTAATCAAAAAATTAAAAAAAAATTGAATTTTAGATTTTCCCGTCGATTGATGGACCGAAGTGCTCTGTCTCAGGTTGACATGTCAGCTTCTTGTGCAGATTCTTCGACGATACCTGGGCATTTAATTCGAATTTAATTTGTAGATGGTGACTAGCAGTGGAATCCACGGTGAGCATTTCGTTCTATTTGCGACTCTTCATCTGGATGTACCCGCATTCCCCAGTTCGTGTTTCGGTGTGAACATCATCATTCACTGGGAAATGCAGGTACTCCGGACGATGAGTCCTATGTAGGACGAATGCGCATCCTGGATTCCACTACTAGCCACCATCCACAAATTAAATTCTAATGTCATATCTCTCATTTTCGAAATATCTTCTTCACTGCCTCTGTCATTATTATTACTGCTTTAAATGAATAGACTGGCAAGTTCTTCTGTCGATAAATGCGTTAAAAAAAGCTTCTCTCTTGCGTAAACAACTTAAGCGCGTTAAACTAAGCCAACCATATCGCCATCTATTGTATACTTGCATATGTATTGATTAACAAATGCATTTGTTCTTATTTTCTGACTTACATTATGATGATTATAATAATAATGATAATAATTTCATTGATTTTATTTTTGTATATGTCTTATATATCAGGTAATTCGTAAAGGTTGGTTATCCTTACAAAATGTCACCTTACTTCGTGGTGGTAGTAAAGATTTTTGGTTTGTATTGAATACAGAATCACTGACCTGGTATAAAGATGATGAAGTAAGTCGCTTTCCGTATATATTTATAATACTGTCAATGTATTCCTTTTATCCTGTATATAGAGGACTATAAAAAACCATAATCATTTCAGAATGAATAATTTCCATTTCAGTGTAACCTTCTTGTAACAGGGAAGCAATTTAGTAATCATTTGATATGAACACTTTATGTCTAGTCTGTATACTCACTAATTTTCAAGGTCTGCGTTGTTTGTGGGTGCATAGCAGTGTATCACTGACACTTTCCTTCCTTTGAAATTGAATCTGGCGGTCATTATCCTGGGCGAGATCGCCTCCCATTGCATCAGGGCCTTCGTTGCCGTTGGTGACATCATGATAGCCAAGCCCTCGGTGTGCGTGTGGGGTTGTCTTCTGGGTGACCGGACTAGATCACTCACTGACTCTCCGTTGACAATTTGGTGAGTCCATTCCCGTTCCATCTGCTTTCATATATTCCAGTACTTGGATTCCGTATCTTTTCATCTTGTTTGCAATCTGGGAAGCTTTGTCAATCTTGTGCATTGTGTGGACGTTCCATGTCCCCACACACACTTTTTTCTTTTGGTGCAAGGAGATTCATCGTGCTGAAGTTTCTGTAGCAACTTTGTTTATTTACAGGGTGGAGTTGCTAGCCTCACGCCTGATAAGGGGATTGTTACATTAAAATATAGTTTACAGAGAAGCGACCTTGTGGGTTGCTCCCTTTAAAACCAGGAAACAAGGAATAAAACAATCAGAACAACACCAGAAAAAGAGAAAATAATTCATAACAGGAAGAGCAACAAGCGACAACAGTAATAAAAGAAAGCCTTAGCAGTAGTATCACAGTCAGATACAGTTAACAAAAATGATACCAAAATCATAGACTCAATGACTTGAGCCAACTTGGACATGTAAATCCATCAATATATAGAGAATTATAGATATTAGTTAGTGTTAGACAGTCACAAAATGGCAAGCAAATAGTTATAGGTATTATCGGTCAACAAGATTATATCCACAGATTCAGTGTTTGAAAGGCAAATAATTACAATAATTTCCGAAACTTCTTGGCAAGAAATCCACAGAAACAAGAGTTTTATGTTACTAAGTAAATGTAGCGTAGTAATCGAAAAGCGCGTCAAGGTTAAAAATTAGTGTGACAGCTAAGTAATACAGATTATTGGCTGAAGTATTCGACTACCAGTTTAATATGATGTATTCAAGGTTCAAAATCTATTCGATTTTATTTCAGTAGTACTTGTTATTACTTATTCCACCTTGATTCCACGTGGAATATAGCGCTTCGACGGTACATGTCCATTTCATTCTGTTCTCTGCTGCTCTTCTTATCTAGTCCCACGATTGCCTTTTATATCTGCTCCTTACATGATCTCTTCCATGTCACCTTTGAACCCACATCCAACTCGTCGTCTTCCAACCAGGTTCCACACAGCTACTAGGGCTTGGCGTGTGAGATGTGTCACTCAACAGTATCCTCAGAGTGTATGTCTAATCTGTCCCCTATTGTCTTCTGCATATATATGTCGGGTAATAGGTTGTTCATTGTCTGTCAGAGTTCCTTTTTGCTAATCTTTTTTTGGCTGGCATTTGATCGTCAGTATCGTGCGTAGATAGTCTGTTAGAAATGCTTTTGGTGGTAGTGACGCACCAAGTCTGTGGACCGTATGGAGAGGCCATGGGCTTGGCATTATCATTGGAAATTCAATTCTTATTCGTTGTGCTGAGTTGAGTACTGCAGATTCTTGGATTGATTTCAGAGTAATAAAGATTTTATGGAGGATTTAATCATGAGCTGACATCAGTTAGAGAACCACTGGAAAACCTGTCCAGTACTCCCAGGTTTTCCAGTGGTTCTCTAACTGATGTCAGCTCATGATTAAATCCTCCATAAATCAAACCAAATCCCTACAAAACCAATACTTGAAAATTAATAAAGATTTGTCTTGCTTTTCCAATTCTGATTTTGTCATCTTTACATGTGTCGTCGCTTGTGGTGGAATGGAATCTTCCTGGAAGTGTCCCCCTTCAAATTTCTTCCGTTCATAGTGGTTGGTTATCCTCATCACCTCCATATTCTCTATGTTTGGTTGAAGTCCTGTCTTTGCAGTCTGACTCTTCACCTATTTTGTTGTTTTCGCCTGAATGTCTTCGAACTTTTGTGTCAGTAAACTTCAATAATATCGACTTATAACCTACTACACGAAAAACTCTTGTAGACAGAGCTGGAAATCATGCCGACATGACTCGTATCCACAAGGTGTCTGGTATTTTTTACTTTGCAAATATCTGCTTCCTTTAGGAAATTTAGTGGATGGATAGTGACTAACAGTGAAATTCCCGATGTGCATTTTGTCAACAGAGGCCAAACACTTTGGTGCAATCAATTAACAGGAAAGAGCTGGCTGTCCTTGACTAAGGGGTCTAGTGGATAACACTGGCTTAAAGCCTCAGTGGGAAGACCATCATCACTCACTAAGGGAATTCAGGTACATTCAGCTGACTGATGAGTCCTAAAAATGACGAAATGCGCATTCTAGATTCTACTGGTAGTTACTATCCAAAAAATTAATTCAGGTAGGTGGTTTTATCATCATAGATCATCATCGAAGCATCATCCTCACAAGCAGGCAACATTTCAACAGAGGCTTAACATTTCGGTTGAGTCAAACAGCGGGAAAATTCAAATTGAAGTAAATAAGAAAGCAATCATATTACTCTAAATCCTCTCTATACTACTACAATAATCTATATCAGTAAATGGTAGTTAGTGTGAAGGGAATTTTGTAGAAAAAGAGGGAAAGGGTGTTAAGTGTTCATTTAAATTTCTGTCGACAGTAATAAAAGTTATGTAGTGTTTCATTTATATTCATGCATCGTGGTAAAAGACGTAGCTACGACAATGGTAGAGTGTTCTCTGTTTTTTTTTTTACTGTATTTTATTTATGCCATTTTATCTGAAGTTGTATTTGCAATAATCCTTTTTGCATAATTGAATAGTTTTTGTCAACTCAGGCATATCGAAATAGTCATAGTGTTGTTAAGTTTATATATGTCCAAGCCAGGTTCACTTTGCACAGTTTGAAAAATTTGGGCATTGGGTATATGCTATTGATTATACCAAAGGTGTTTTGTATTTCTCAATGAATGAAAAACAAAACGATATTGTTGTTTTTACTGACGTTTCGCTATTTAATGCTAATAGCTTTGTCAAAGTATTATTAAACCCAAATTTACAAAATCTCACTTTACATATAACAACTTAATAATCGTTCATCAGCATGAGGTCATTTTGTAATGTTAAAACGAGATCTACACGGTTCATTCCTGGAGAAACTGAACAATCTATTTCCTAGAATCCAGTTTACTTCGGAAGCAGATTCAGACGTCTGTGAACTACCATTTATAGACTGCTTAGCTAGTTAAGAAGAGGGGAAAACGGACATTTTAGTATATCTACATTCAGGAAGAAAACCCATTCCAAAAAAATATTCAGACTTCGGATCACCACACCCCCCATCAGCGAAAACGTATCAGTTGTTTCAAGTCTTCTTAAACAAGCACACTCTTTGACAAAGGATAAGAAAAAAAGAACAAGAAATATCAAACATTACTGAAACTCTCAAACAAAACAACTACCCAAAGAACTTCATCAACAAAATCAACACTGACATTAAGTATGGTCGAAAACGTACTCCGAAAACATGTACTCTGGACCTCAACAGTTGTCATTCGATATAGAGCGGAGACGTCAGACGATATCAGAAGAGTACTCAATAGGCTCGACATCAGAGTTTTCTTCAAAACATCAGATTCACAAACTACAAAGCAAACTTGTCCATATAAAAGACCAAATCCCTACAAATTCTCAATTTAATTTTTATCTACAAAATAAGGTGCTTGGAATGTGATGCGATATACATTGGACAAACATCGCCAGAGAGGAATAAAAATCAGAAGAAATGAACACCTTAGACCCAACTCTGTTCGACCACCGAGAAATCCAGTTGAACTAAAAAAGCTTGAAAAATATTCACCCATAGGTCGTCTGCACACCACGCCATAGAATCAGGTCACAAAATTGATTTTGACAATGTTGAAATAATCCAGAAAATTTCCAGAAATCATAAAGGACGTCTATTATCAACAGAAGCATTTCAAATCAAATGGAATCCAGATTGTCTGAATAGGAATGATGATGGACCAAAACAGAATTTCACCTAGTTACAACACCTGCCCTCCCCCATGAAATGACAAAATCAACACGAATGTGATAATCAATTTCATTAGGTAAACATGTGTTACACACTTATCAAATCGAACAATCTACACTTGATTTTGTTATCTTTACCGATTGGCCAAGTTGACGACGGAAAATGACCACATACTGAGGAACGGTGATTACCTTGTTATATATATATAAGCTGAGATTTTGTAAATTCTAGTTTACTACTTTGATAAAGCTATTAGCAGCAGCATTGAATAGCGAAACGTCAGTAAAAACAATATCGTTTTGTTTTTCATTCATTGGGAAATACAAAAATAGCCTTTATTATAGTGTTGTTAAGTTATAAGTTATGAATAAAGCAAAAACAACAGTGGTTTGTGCAGAATAATATGGTACCATCATTGTTTATTTCGTTGGCTTCTCATCAGCTTATCTGCGTACATCCTAAATAAACTATTATTAAGTTCATTTACAGAAAAGTTTTAACATACTTGCAAATTTTACATGATATCAGTTGACATTAAGTTCCGAACTTAGTGAACAGTGCTCAGAAAATTACGCTTATATAGTTTTTGCATAGAGAGTTCAAGTTTGAATAGAGTAAATGTATGCATACAGTGGTAAAGGAGTTACGTAAGATGCTGAGTGACTAATAAATTGAGTGACAATCTACTGAGTTTGACCCAGATCATAGAAGAAAGAGACAAGCAAAATTACACTATATCAAAGTGAGTGCGTGTAAGGTTATAGCCAAAGATTACGTAACCAAATGAGACAGAGAGAGAGAGAGAGAGTGGAGACATCCAGTTACCAGGATGGGCAAGGAAAGACTGATAACCGCTTTTTTCTGAAAATATAAATCGGGTTTCAAGCATTAGATAAAGATTGGTTCGACAAATTTACGGAGAATTGAGCTTTTCTGTCGACTGGTAATATAAAAGATTTTGCAGTTTCCATCCCATGATCCGTATCAAGGAGATACCTGGTAATGGCACTATTTTAAACGTTTGTTCCCTTGAGATGTAGGCTTTTCGGTAAATGTTCAGAAAATCGGAGGTGTGCCCTTCTTTCTGTTCTCTCAAAGTAACTGCTCCAGCAGATACGCGTAAATTTCTATACACATTTGTAAGATAAGATAAGATATAGCTTTATTCCAAATCAGTACTTGTGATACAGAATGGAATTCTCAGCATTTTACTACAATATTGCATCCAGTTAGTACATTAACAATAAATAAAGTTCTACATAGATTAAAGTTATCTCAGTCAGTTTTGACAACAACATATTAGCATGTCGGTAGCAAAGCCAAAATTTAAACAGTGTGTTTGAAGGTGTTAGAAAAGTAGATACTACTAGCATATTTACTGGCGTAAGCGATAGCAAAATGGTCGAGATATACAGAGTGTGAAAGAACGAACAAGAATGTTTTAAGTAGAGTTTGCAAGGAAGAGAGAAACAAAACAGCACATAACAAAAATAAATACAGAATGAAAAAAAAGGAGAGAAAACGTTGTACCTGTAAATGATGTGAGTTGGAAAGACGAGATCCATTGTTCTACTGACTATTTAATAAGTTAAAGGTTTCACGCCTAATGCTTTCTTTATCGCACAGAACACGAGCTAGGTAGGGTATGGATGAGTTTTTGTACTTACTAGTGCGGGCATATAGTTTCCTATATAGGCTTCTTGTTTTCCCTGAAGAGATACATGGGGAGAGTTGTGAATGTAGAGGGTGTTGTGAGTCAGATAAAATGGATTTCGCCCATTTTTCACATGAGTCCATGTGCCTGTCCACCAGAATATTAACAAGCTGGCTAAGTGGCAAACTGCTTACCCTGCTGACAACCTTTAACATCCTACGTAATAAGGTATAGTCTTTCTTCAATAGCCCAGGAAAGACTAAGGGGGAACAATAGAGAATAATAGGCAGAATACGGGAGTTAACAAATTGTAGGAGTAAGGGTTGGGTTACACCAGAATGTCTTAACTTCTTGATGTAGAAGGTAAGACGGAATATTTTCTTGGAAATCGTCAAGATATGAGACGACCAGGAAAGATCAGAAGATAGAGTGACGCCTAGGTATTTAATTTCCGACTTGGTTTCTATTTCAGTGCCATCTATGTTGCACACCTCGTGAGTGCTAACCAGTTTGTTTAGGTCAGATTTATGCCTAAAGGTGAAATTAACTGTTTGGCATTTGGAGGGGTTTAAGGTGAGACCGTTTTCCTTGGACCATTGGCTAATTTCTGATAAGAAGCCATTTAGTTTAGAGCAGTCACTTTGACATTTGACAGGTAAAGATACAGTTAGGTCATCAGCATATTTGACAAAGTTAATGTCATTTGAAGACGGTAGGTCATGTAGGAAGAAAGAAAAGAGAAGTGGGGAGAGTACAGCACCTTGGGGGACACCAGCTTCAGTGAGCACAGCAGAGGAGGATTGCCTTTGTATACGGTGTACTGCATTCTGTTTGAAAAGTAGGAATGCAACCAGTTAGTGACCCAGGACTCGGTTTGTGTCATGGAGAGCTTATTTAGCAAGAGACTTCTAGGTACAGAGTCGAAAGCAGAAGTGAAGTCAAGAAACGTGCAGCGGACATATTTGGCACCTTTGTCTAATGATGAGACAATACTGTTGTGTAAGACGGCTGCAGCGTCTAAAGTACTCCTACCCTGTCTGTAGGCAAATTGTTTGGGGTCTTCGAAGCTTTTAAGGGAGGGTTCGAGTTTAAGAAGTACTAGTTTTTCCATGAGCTTTAGAAACGGGGAAGTGATGGCAATGGGTCTGAACTTTACGTTCTTGCTATTCCAGGTTTAGGGACAGGGACTATTTTAATGTCTTTCCATGGAACAGGTACAACGTTTTCGGAGAAAGAAGCATTTAGGATATTAGTTAGAGGAGAACATAAAGCATCTGCACATTGTTTTAGAACATATGCAGGTATGCCATCAGGGCCAAGACTATGTGAGGGCTTAAGAGTTTTAAGACATTTCAAAACATCGAGAGTATTAAAGTCCTGGAAGTTATCAGCTACAAGATTAGTAACGTTAGAAGTGGTTATAGTAGAAGGAGAGCGTATAAAAGACAGATTAAGAGCATTAACATCACAAGAGGGAAAAACATTACATCGCTTACTATTGCCAGTAATTTCATTGAAAAATTTCCACATGCTGTTAGGAGATTTGCATGATAAAAGTGTTTGGTTATAGATAGCATTAAGATTTTTGATTTCAGATTTGATTTGAGCATTAATCTTTTTAAGTCCTAACTTGTCTTTGCATTTATATAACATTTCTTTTTGCCTGCGAAGTTGTTTGAGATGGGGAGACGAGAAGCGGTCGAGGCGTTTGAACAGTGTTTGTTTGGGACAGCATATGTCGAGGCAGAACTTAAGATAATCCATTATATTGGTGATTGAGTCATCTAATGTACTTTCATAGAATAGATCCCAGTTGGTATCTTTTAACATGCATCTTAGATTGAGTAAGTTGTCAGATGTGTAGCATCTTTGTTGTGCTTTCGTAGACAGGTGTGAGAAGATTTTAATATGTGTTTTGCTGTATATTTTTGGCAAAACGCGGACAATGCAGTGATCGGAGTTATGTATCGGTGAACGTCTACGTGTTTCATATACTCCTTCGTCATTAGTAAAAACTAGATCGAGTGTTTTGTCAAGTCGAGTGGGAAATTTGACTATGTTTGTGTGACCAAGAGCTTCAAGAAAGGAGCAATCTGAGGTGTTGAAGTCCCCAGTAATAACGGATAGAGAGTTGTCGAAGTTGGCAGCAGCAAACATGGTGAATTCATCAGCAAAATTAGATAGATCAGATGGAGAGCAACTAGGAGAAATGTACATGTTTGTAATATAGATTTGTTTATATTTGGGGAGATGTTTGGGGCGACATTTGACAGTAATACAGTCAATGAAGTCATTTGAGAAGGTGAAGCAGACGTTATTTGAGACAGACCATTTGGAGTGAATAAAAGTTGCAACGCCACCACCATTTTTCTTATTACAACATTGACGGTCTTGACGAAATAAAATAAAGTCCTTTAGTGAGATAAGGTTGTCATCATACAGTTCATGCAACCACGTTTCTTGTAATGTGATTATGGCGGTATTATGATAAGTATCAGTGGACATCAAGGATTGTAGGTACATTATCTTGTTTGGCAGAGAGCGACAGTTTGTGTTCATTATGACGGGGACCGTAGTTAAGTGTATTGGTGTACGTTTGAGAGCTCTCTGCCAACCACTACGATGTTTCCTCCTTGATTTCTTTGGAATATGAAAGTCATTTGGTCGTAAATGATTAATAAAGTTACGAGAGTAAATGATTCTGTTAGAATTCATATTTAGGTGATAAATAAATGTTGGTAAACAGTAGACTGGATGCAAAATGTAGATATTATAGTAGCTGGCCCAAAAATTCGAACAGGTCGCCAAGGTCAAGGTCATATGTAGTTAACATGAGAAGAGTATTTGTCGATTTTTGACTGCACCAAGGAGTATGTTGTCCGATATTGCAGCCGTAGTCAACAGAAGATTGAGTACGTCACTAGCCAGAGCCTATCCTGCAGCTAAGTTGGTTCTCGTCTATGGGGCAACATGCTCCTCAATGCAATCAAATAAATGATGATACCATATTATTCTGCAAAAACTGTTGTTCTCGCTTTATTCAAATTCATAAAGGGGAATAAATGTATGAAGTTGTGGTTCGTTGGTGCTAGCATTTGCTTGTTAACAAATGGTTCATCATAGAGTGAATTTCATTTAATTTACCAAAGTTTTTGGCAACAACTACTTTATATCATCAACCTTCAGTTGATGGTACTATACTTTGAGCCATGTGCCTAGTCATCGCCTTCCTCGACGGACAATGTTAGCTGATATAGGGTCAGGCTGGAAAAGAGCTAGCGGCGGTCAAACCAAAATATGGCGGCAGTCAATGAAATCCACAACAGTTAGTTTAAGCCACGTAGGAAGGTGTAGACTGCCTGACTGGTTGGAGTCCTCGAGACGGTAAAAACCAATGACTGGAAACAATTGGTGATATGGCTCAAAGTGATTGTTCTCAATGATGACTGGCGCGGATTCATCCACTCCTTGTGACTTATGAAACTGTTTTGTTCTTCATTATTACTATTCCTTTGTCTCACATTTGTGTTTACTATCTCTATTATTCATTTCCTCTTTTTTCTTTTCTCGCTTTGTGTGCTACATGGAGTGTGGCGACTTGAACTGCCGCACATCGGTGCAAAGTTCTATGTCGAAAACAGACAGATAGACTTTGAGCCATGGAGGGCTGTGTATAGCCTATCTGCCCTAGAGTTGTCCGGTGGTTAAAAGTCAGTGGTTGGAGATTGTTGATAACATAGTTTAAATATTGTTCTTAATCGTGCAGATGTATTCACTTCTTGTGATTTATGAAATTCGTTAAACTCTTATTATTATCCTCCTTCTTCATGTAGCTGTCGTATTGTAGTTTCACTGTATTTCCTGCTGTTACCTTGACTTGGTAGTCAGACTTGCCTATTGCAATGACTTCAACGAGTTACATTGGATGGTGCTAATGTTCCTGTAGGTCCTACCATGCCAGGAAGGTCGTTTGGATAGCGGATAGGTTCAAAAGTAGTTACCACCATAGTGTAAGTTGTTGACAATATGTTGGTAGTCTGTAGGCGAGGTCGTACTGTTGGCGAATTGAGATGTAATAGCAATAGGGTGTCTTCCTCGGATAAACACCAAGTCAGCTAGCTATGCTGCCTCTCTACTCTCTAGGGAGGGCAGAGGAGTTAGAAAAGATTAATCCTGATAATTGTGTACATCCCGACTTACTTTGTGGTAGTAAGATCTTAGTACGGACGCATTTCGGAAATCCACTTCAAACTGCCGATCGCAAACAGTTCTCCTCTGGGTGCATTCAGTCACGCAACACTAATGCTACTCCTTGATAATTCACTTCAGCTTATATTCTTAGAAAAAATGTGTTAGTTTACTAATTAATGTGTAACTTCTGTTTTTTATTTATTTTTCTTATATTTTCTTTTAGGAAAAAGAGAAACGTTATGTTCTCCTGTTGGATGGTTTAAAGATTCGTGATATTGAAACAGGATTTTTTGGTAAAAAGCATGTCTTTGCCCTATTCTATCCAGACAATCGTAATGTCTACAAAGATTATAAACAAGTGGAGTTGTGTGCTGAATCTACTGAATTAGTCGACTCTTGGAAGGCATCATTTCTACGAGCTGGTGTATATCCTGCAAAAGCTAAATCAGAAAAAGTTGAAGTATGCAAACAATATGATATTTTGGTTTTTTTGTTTGTAAATGTATATATGTATTTTATTTATATAATGATAACTATTCTTAAACTTTACAATACTGATTGTTTCGCTTATAATGCATTATTATTATTATTCCCTTGAGTTCCTTGTGGAACATTAGGGATTAACAGCACATCACCGTTCCGTACTGTTCTCTGCGGTCGTCTTCAGCTGGCTTTACGATTGCGCATAAGCCTTCATTTCCTCGTCACATGAACTCTTCCGTGTCACCTTTGGACGTCCAAGACATCGTTTGCTATCCGAGTTCCACCCGAGTGCCTAGCACGCAGTATCACTCAGTACTGTCTTCAGTATGTCCTATTCATCTTCATTTCCTTCTGAACATTTGTCAGGCGATAGGTTTTTGGTTGGTGGTTCGGTGCCTGTCAGAGTTCCCTGTTACTTATCAATTCTAGCCATGTGATGTTCATATCGAGAGGGAGCAGTCCTTGATGAAAGTCTTCAGTATTCTGTTGGAAGTGCTTTTTGCAATGATTGAGCCGACTCTCTGAAACATACAGCAAAAGCTCTTATTTGACATTAGTCTTGAAGATCGGGATGTTATTCCTTGTGCTGAATGTCCCAGATTTCCACATCGATGTTACAGTAATGAAAGCCTGTCTTGCCATTCCTGTCCCGGGTGACCTTGACATCCTTATCTGTGTTACCTAGTGGTGAAATGATGCCGTGCAAATGAATGAAAGACATTGATATTAACGATTATCTATTTTAAGTAATGGGACAGTTTAGTTATCATTATTATTACAGATTGCAAAATTTTATCAACAGCTGCCTGCTTTCGCTGACTCCATACTGAAGATCATGTGGCCAGTCAGAAAGAACTCGTGATTTTAAGACGACCATTAGCCAATGTCATCGGTGAGTATTTGTCCTCACTCCCGACTTGATGGGACCCCACATTAGTCACGACTTCTCACTAGAACTCAAGGCTAATTCGTTGTAGTAGAAGTTGGGATTCAAATGAACTGTCGTCAAGATTTGACAGAATAGTTGTAAAATATTTGGGCGCCGAGTGAGAAGTAGACATTTGTAAAAAATTATATTTGTAAAATCTCAGCGAGATTGAAATGAGTAAATCCAACGTTTACCCACACACGCATGCACACTCTGTTTAAAGTGTTGAACAAAGATAGACCAATATTCGTAAGTCCGAGGTCAAATTTTGATCACAGCTCATACAATTTTGTTTATCACTTGTTTTATGACTCATGATTGGACAAAGTTTTTAAAAACAAGAAAGGTTCCTTTTATATATAAACCTCTGTTATGTTAATTTCGATTAGTTTCCTTGAAGAAGTTGGGACCAGATTGCCGAACGAACCGTTGGAATTACTCATTTCAATCTCGCTGAGATTTTACAAATATAATTTTTTACAGAAGTTTGGATTCATTGTCTATTAAATTGGGGGTTCTAGTGGCTGACCAATCTACGAGTCTGGCTTGTAACCGTAAGGGCCTGGATTAGAACCCTGGTTGGTGGATACTGCCAAAGTGCCCCAAGCGTGAAGGAAATAGCTGTTCAGTACTCCTTACTGGTTTTTAATGGTCCTCTAACTGATGTCGATCCCTGATCAAACTTGAATCGAATCAAATACCTAAAAATTAACTCTTGAAGGTGATACTTTTTTGTTGATTCTTCTGTTTGCACTGTGCCAGTAGACGTAGTTCACTTCTTTGCTCAGAATTGTAGCATAATTCATTACATTATTCTGTGTTACATGAGTGTTTGTCCACTAGATTATTACTGCTTTTAAAAAAGTGTTCGATCGAATTTAGCAAGGAGTATTATAAAATATATGTGCGTGCACCCGACCACGCCACTCTTGGTGCGGGGTTCGATTCCCGGCTGCATTCCGCACTCGTAAACTTCGCTGATCTGGTAATTCACATGGTAAAGAGAGAAGTTTGGGAGTGAGGCTAGTAATATCACCCCTCTGTGAAACGCAACATCACCGCTATTAGGAGACTTCATAGCTCAGCTCGGAGCGCAAAGCATTGTAAAAAAAGTCGTAAAATAAGGTCATTGTCTTAATTGCGTGATTGTCACTCTTTCAGGTAGAGAATTCTTCGCTTTTCTCATTTGATTAAACGATTAGGCCTATGTATAATAAACAATCAAATAAGCATGAAAAAAGGTTGTTGAATATAAATATAAACTTGTCAAACATTCATTCATGCATGAACTCACTCATCTGGAGGGGGGCATGCATTGATTGATTGGCTTACAAAAGAGTGCGTTGAGTATTCAAAATGAAAAATTCATGTCAAACATACACACACACACACACACATAAGTGATGATTTCACATAAGTGACACATTGAACTAATCAAATTTTATCAATTTCAATTTCGTTCATTATACTAAATATTATTATTATTATTATTACTATTTAGTAGTGATAGATGTAATTTTTGTTTTCTCTTTATTGCTATTATCTTCTTGATGAGTAGTGTTTTCATACTCAATATTGTTGGATACCTTTAGTTTATTGATAGTGTGTGATTAGCAATAGCGGAATTCAAATAACAACTCATACCTATGAAATATGAGATGGTCATTCTGGCCGAGTTGATAAAACTTTGGCATTTGTAACGATATATTCGAAGTTCAAGTCCTAGCATCACTCATTGGGGGGCACATCTAGCTGACAAATTTTTAAAGGAGTGAAGCCTCTGTCCTGGATTCCACTGATAGCTGAAATTAACTAGGAATGATATCATATAGACCAATAGACATCGCGGAGATGGGTGTCTCTACTAGGATTTGACTTTTCTATCTGGTATAAGTCAGTCAATCGGGAATTCAAACTAAGTGAAACAAATAAACACTTATACTGTACCATTAACTATTAGCGTCGATTACTTTTTTTATTGATTTGTCTACATATAGAAATTATACTGATAATGAAATAATGAATTTAGGCTTCAATAATATAGTGTCGGTGGTAGAATGCCTGCCATTCACTTGGTGGGAGATCTGGGTTCGAATCCCGGCCAACGCACTCATAAACGTCATCTAGGCGGTAGTAACCTCGAAAGGGAAGAAAGACTGATCGTGAGGCTAGCAACTTTGGAAGCTTGAAACCCTGTGTTCCATTCAGAACTTAAATACTCAAAAAGAGATATTACACAGTATAAGTGATCTGGTTATATTATGCATTAATTAACTAATTAAATTGGTAATTAAGTCTTTTTTCTGTTGTTTGAAAACTGTCTGTTAACAAAGTGCATAACATTTTGCTCTATTTCTCAGTGTTTTTTTATGTAGTTGTGTTCTCTGAGCTGGATAGTTTATTCGCGAGGCTTTCATTGCCTTACTAGGCAACACATTCAGCGCATACTACAATTTTTTGAAGCGAGCTTTTACATTTCTCAGCGAGTTTATTGATCTTCTCTTCTGGTGGCCTTGGACGTGGTTGGTTGTTTTTGTGTGTTTTCACACCCTCTAGGCTACTTGTATTGGAACTGATTATTTCCTTGACTTGAATTTTGAGACTTTGTGTATGAGATTTCCTTCTTATCGATTGGCAAATTTTGTCTCATATCGATGTGTCTATTGATTGACGATTCACTGGAAGCCTGGTATGATTCACATTCAAGGTCACCAGGAGAGATAACTAATAAACTCGTGAAGAAATCTAAAAGCTCACTTCAACAAATTGAAGTATGCGTTAAAGATGTTGTGTCTCGTGAGGCAATGAAACCTTCGCGAATAAATTATCCAACCAGCTCAGAGAACACAACTACATCAAAATCATCCCCCTGTGCTAAAAAGTCTTCTCCATCATATCTATTCCTCAGTGTTTTAACCATTCAATTATTTCCGTGAGTTGCCAAATGTACTCACGCTTAGTTTTAATTGACTTTCAACCTAGTGGTGCCCATTTCTCGGAGGGAAAAAAAGAGAGAAAATAAGGTAATACCATAATGGGGTTATTTTATTCTTCAGATCAAAGACAGGACTCCAGGTGGACATAAAGAAGATGGAAGGGATGAAAATAACTAACCAACAGCAGCAACAACCATCACCATTCATCATCAAAGGAAGAGATTTAACAGAGGTTGCCTCCTTCATTTATCTAGACAGCATCATTTCACAACTACATCTGGCGGAACGGATGAAGATGTCAAAACCAACCAGCCAGAATCGGAAAGGCAAGATACGCCTTCATCAACCTGAAACCAGTTTGGAAATCTGCTTCTCTCAGCCAGTTAGCATAAAGATTAAGATTCGAATTCTCAACACCAATGTCAAGTGCATCACGACAGGGATATCCACCAGCCAGTTACAGACTTTTATCATCAGCTGCTTGCCTTCTCTGGCTCCATACTGAAGATCAAATGTCTGGCCAGAAAGAATTAGTAACAGGAAACTCTAGGAACAAACCAACCAAGAGCTAAATCAGAGACATGGGGAAATTACTATCACTTCCATTCTTAATTATTAGTTGTACAGTGTAGTTTGAATCACTTTGACATTCATTTCATATAAAGCTGTGAATAATTTTGGTGAATAATGTAGAAATTTCACTTATGTTTGATCATGGATTGATACTATAGGCAAGAATAATATTTCTGCGACGTGGGTTTGACACAATAAAGCTATAGATGATGGTAACTCGATCAAAGACACGAATACCTATTACTTCTGACTCTCGGAACTCAATCAAGAAAGCAGAGGACCAATTAGTGTAATAGTGAAATGAGAAATATTCACTTCTTTTTTTGGAAAAAGTGCATTATATATTTATGTGTGCATTACCAGTACTCAGAAAGCTAAGTCAGTAAATAACAAATTTGATTAGTTGTTGCATATAAGGTCAAACTTCAAATATTATCCAATCAAATTCGTCCTTAATTGAATTACCGCAGCAGCCAATCGTTAAAAGGGTAGTCTTAGCCCTAGCTTGTTGAGCCTACAAGAATATGGTTATTTTTAGATTATAAAAAAAAAGAAATTAGCTCATAACAACCTTGTAATTTTTTATTTTTTCTCCGTCATTTAGCAGGCTGACAATATATCACTAGAATCGAGTGAACCACAACTTGAACGTCAAGTAGAAATTATTCGTAATTTAGTTGATTCTTATATGAAGATTGTAATTAAAACACAATTAGATTTAGTACCAAAGTTACTAATGCATATGCTTGTTAATGAGGTAATTTAATTTTGTATTTAAAAGTTGATTCTCTTTTGCTTATTTGTTTCTCCGATGATTTGTTTCTTCCTCTCTTTTTTTTTATCGATTTTAATCAATGGAAATGCGAGAAAAAAAAGATAGGAAAGTGTAAAGAGAAAGCAAATCATACTCTTGATGAATTTTTGATGAATTGAACACTCTCATTGCTCAATAGTCGAAGAGTTAATTGAAGAGAAAATATTTTGATGTTGGATGATTAGAAGCTCTTGGTCTATATGCAAAGTTGGGAGATTTAACCATGCAAACTTTAGACCTGGACGAGGATGTAAGGATTATATCTTTGGCAGATTGCTGAAAATAGGCATGTTTACCGACGTCTAACATTTGTCGTGTTTCTTAACTTGAAGACGTTATTTAACTCTATCGACCGGGAGGTGCTGCTGCAATGTTTGGTCGTGGAGGGAAATCATGTCTCAGTAATTAAGGCACTCTACTTGAACTTGTGGAATAGCTTATGGGAGATTCGTTATCTGAAGTGATGAGAACAACTGGTGTCCACGACGGCTGACCAATATCTCCACTTTTGTTTAATTTCATCATAGATGTGACCCTAATCGATTTTAGTCACTCAGAGTCTGATTTGGTGATGTGGCTGTAATCATTTGCAAATGTTGTAGATGCACTTACTTTTAGTGAATTCTAATTTCCTTCAGAGGATAATTATCCTTCATATACTTATTATTTTCTGCGTACAATTCCGTTCATTATAGTTCTTCTACTTTTGTGTGCATTGTCGAGTGTGATACCTTGAACTACTACATTTTTGTGTGGAGTTCCACACTGAGAACTAAGTCAGTCGGTCTTGAAGGAACTGATATCCTGTCTGAGTTTGGAAGTCATGTGACCTAGTGCTGCATGAAGAGGTGTGAGGCTCACGATTGATTCACCTCCTATAGGACTGTGATGGTTACCTTGTTTGGTGTCTAGGGTGGAACTATTTTGACTTGTTTATTTCTTAGTGTTCAGCTGAATCCTGTCAGTTAAGTTTTAATAGTGCAAATTAACAGTTCTGTATTTCTATGTATCTGTCTACAAAAATGGCTGACCTTATCATTCCATGTGTAGGCTATTCAACGTAAGAGTTTGTACAGAAATTTGGTTCTCTATTGTATTCTATGTTGTTTCATTTTGTAGCTGATTAGTCGGCTGACTGATTGGTTTCAACGTAGAAGTTTGCACAGGAGTGAACCAGCTGGATTTATCACACTCCATGTAGCTCACAAAGGTGGACTAAGGAGATAGAGAAAAGGAGATGTAAAAGAACTATACTAAGCAGAAATGTGAGCGATAGAAAATTATAACATAGAGAAACATGAGGGTTTATTGGGTATAGAATACCACAAAGAGTGAACATATCTTCACTGTTGAGTCATATCGCTAACCGTCTCTAGCCTTTGCTTCTTAGCATCTCAATGACCCTCACTTGACAGTCAGTCTACACCTCCCTACGTGTGTGTGTGGTTCAAATCAACTATCAAAGTCTGCATGGATCGATGATAGGTTTTCGTTCAACCACCTCTAACTCTTTTCCAACTTAATCTTTTGTTGAGGAAGATGGTGGCTCAGCATGCGCAGCACGTGTCCTAACTGTCTCAATCAGTGTGCCTGCATAACCTGGACTCTGCTTTTCAGACTGGAAATACTGTCAACTGTCAGAGTTCCAATTCGTTGAGATTCGGGTCTTCGGTTTAAGCACCCAATTTCCAACCACTTGGCCCTTGGTTTGAATCCCGCCCAATCTGTGCGACTAAACGGTATGGTCAGGCCTCACACAGTACGTGCTGTTCGTAGCCTGTTACATGAATGAGAAATCTGTTATGGATTTCTGAATCCCAACAATACAGTCGTGTGCACGACACAGGAGTTTAACAGTTTTGATTGTGTAGCCTTCAAAGTTATGTGTGAATGCTTTATTCATGTCATTTGGCGTTTTTGTTTTGAATAGAATGTTGGCTTTGTAACGACTTGATTGCTTTCTGTGTAAATTTAGTCTTTAATCAAAATTAAAATTCTCTGATCTTGACCTAAACGTTCTAGATTTGATGTCTGTTGGGTGCTGTACTGAAGAGTCTCAAACTAGGGTAAAACGGGTGTCCAGCGTTTCGTTGTTTTCAATGATTCCTAATGGTATCTTCCCAGAGATTCAGTTACTGTATGACATAGTATTTCTCCCTTGTATTTCATGGATTATTATTCCTTTGGGTTTCGAATGGAAAACAGGGCTTCGCCGTTTTATCATTTGGGCTCAACTCGAGAGCCTGGCGTGCGGTGTCAATTATCGGTCTCCTCATTGTGTGTCTGATGCATTTCCATTTCCTTCAGAACATTTGTTGGGTTCGTTTCATTGAAGAGTTGTTTGTTGGTAATCCCCTCTGGGCATCTGATCTTCAGTAAGGAGCCAGCGAATGGGGGCAATAGCTGTTGATGAAAGTCTTCAGCCTGTAATTATATTATATTATTATTCCCTTGGGTTCCGAGTGGAACATATGGCTTCAACAACACATCTCCACTTTGTTCTGTTTTCTGCCACCCTCTTCAGCCGGGTTCACGATTGACCAAACTTTCTCATTTCTTCTTCACACGATTCCTCCATGTTACCTTCGCATTGACGACCCATTCGTCGCTTCCCATTTGGATTTCACTCGAGAGCCTGGCGTGCGATGTCATTCGACGGCCTCGTCAATGTATGCCCAATCCATCTCCACTTTCTCCTAAATATTTGTTGAGCGATCGACTCTTGGTTGTTGGTTTGTTCATCACCAGAGTTTCTTGTTGCTAATTCCTTCTGGCCGGTTGGCCATTTGATCTTCAGTATGGTGCGAAAGCAGATGTTGATGAAAGTCGGCGACCTGTTGGAAATCCTTGTGGTGACGCACTCGCAAAGTTTCTCACCCATATAGAAGGACCGACTTGACGTTGGTGTTCAAAATCCGAATCTTGTTCCTTATGTTGGCTGGGTAAAGAAGAAGATTTCCAAACTGGTTTCAGATTGCTGAAGGCGTATCTTGTCTTTCCGATTCTGACTGACTTGGACATCTTCTTCCGTTCCACCAGTGGTTAAAACCTTGCTTCCTAGCCGGATGGATAAGTGAAGGAGGCGACCTCTGTTAAATCTCTCCCTGTGATGGTGAATGGTGCTGTTTGTTGTCGCAGTTGGTGGTGGTTGGTGGGTATCTTCATCACCTCTATCTTCTCTGTGTTCACCTGCAGTCCTGTTTTCGCTGCCTCTACATATATTTTGTTGCATTGCAGTATGATGACTTTTACATTGATACATATTTAGCAAAAATTCTTGTCTTTTCAACTTTGTTTTTTTTGTTTTGTTGCAATTTTTTCATTTAGATTAAAGGATTTCTGAAAGGTGAATTATTGCCAAATTTATATCAAGCAGGAGATTTGGTAAGATGAACGACAAAAAAAATAAAATAAATGCCTATCAGGCATAAATACCCTCATCTTCTCTTTTTTTCCGTCTTATTGTCTCCCTTGTTGCTTTAGACATTTTCCATTTATTATAATGTATCCGCTTTTTTTTTCTTCATAGGCTGATGTGGTGATTGTGTTTTTAAGTTTTATGTTTAAAAAAAGTTAATTTATCCTCCAGTTTTCTTCTTTTTATGAATTAAGCCTTTCGGTGAAAATAGAAACTGACAAATTAAATTGTTCATCTAATATTTCTATTAGAAAGTTCCTTGTTCCCTGGGATAATGTAGTTGGTTGTTTACAGCTGAAAATTTGTTTGATTGATTGATTTCTAGAGATTTCTACTAGGAAGTTGTAACCATCGAGTTTCACCAAGTCAGGCAAGAGGAGGACATTTACTTGTCTATGACCACTGACTGGCGGTTGCGCTAAATATATATCACGAAGTGGCATCGATTGGGATTCTTGGACTATTGGGTTGGGTCCCAATGGCTGAGCTCGCCTCGTAACCCAAAGGTCCTGGGTTCAAAACCTGGTTGTAGGCGCGTACTGAGACGAAACAGCTGTGTAGTAAGTACTCTGTGGTTTCCCATTGGTTCTTTAACTGATCTCAGCTCGTCATTACTCCTGTAATCAAATCCCTGTAAACCACAAACACTTGACAATTTATCTGATACTCACTAGTGACTGTTCCTATAGAGGAAGTACCCGGAACTCTAGTGAGAATTCGTAATCACCAGGGTACACGAAGTCAGGCTAAAGATCAGTTATTCACCAGTCACATTGGCTGTTGGTTGGGCTAAATATATATCACGAATTGCCGGGAGTTAGGATTTATGGACTTCTGGGTCGGGTTGCGATGGCTTGATGGTCTCGTAACCTGGGGGGGGGGTCCTGGGCTAGAAGCCTGGTGGATGAGTACTAATGAAGAAGCGTAAGCTAGGACGAAACAACTGTGCAGTACTCCTTGACTTTTTCTCATTGGTTCTCTAGCTGATTTCAGCTCGTGATCACTCCTGTAACCGTGTAATCAAATCCCTGCACACCACCAACACTTGATAATTTCAAGGTTGGTCAAGATTTGACTTCACTTAGAGAACCATTGAACACCAAGGAGTACTGGACAGCTGTTTCAAGCTTGCTCAGGATTCAGGCATAACTCCGCCAGTGATCGCATCGAGGACCTTCTGATGATTACATCGGCTGGCAGTCGTGCTCAATATCGCGAATTAGTGGAAGTTGGAATCGATGGGCCGTTGGATTTCGTCCCAGTGGCTGAATGATCAACGAGCTCGACTTGTAACCTGATGAAGAGTCCGGAACAAGGTTGAAAACAGCTATCCAGTACACTCTGGCTTCCAATGATTTTCTAACTGTTAAGTCAGTTCATCATGACTAATCTTTAAATAATTGAAATCTGCTAAATAACTTTTGAATATTATTTATTTATTTATTTGTAGAATACACTCATGTCGGAATCATTAGTTGTTCAACAAAAACGTGATGAAATGGTTCGTGTTTATGATGCTATGAAAGAGGCATTGAATATTATCAGTGAAGTGTCAATGTCTACTGTGTCCACACCAATTCCACCACCAGTCAACGATGAATGGTTACAAGTAAGCATAGAATTCTTGTCTTTTGTATTTAACTTCATTCGAGGAGTATCCCAGCCGTCGCACAAACTGAGTTTTTGTGTGGTGAATGTCTTGGTACTCATAATGTATCGAGATGTAAGTTATTACAACTCATATGGTAATCGTAGAGTGCGTAGGATTTTATCCAACCATGCCTGTGGGCCGGGTTTCGAGTCCTGATGGACACACTCCTCTGTCTCTCGTATCCGGTCGTAAGCCAGATAAACAGGAAATGTTGGGTGTGAGGCTAGCAAACTTACCCCATAAAACTATCACCGCTCTGGTGTAACAACAGAAGACAAGGGCCAGGCAACAGATCGTTTTATTATGAAAATCAACACGTATTTATACATATTTCAGACAACATTATTATAGACAAGCGCAGTCATCTGATTGGTTGTTTAGGTAGACAAACGCAGGCTTCTGATTGGTTGTTTCGGGATTCCTTGACAAACAGAGTTCTCTATCTGCGAATCATATTTGCCACGTTAACTTCGCTGTGATTGGTTGTTGACTCAGCCTTGTTCACGGCCCATATTAGTGACCTAGACCTTAACGTAGATTAGTGCCAACCAATCGGCTAGCAGCCTGCTCTCACCACACTCGTCCCCCCGTCAAATACGTGCGACTGAAGTCGGCTTGATCTACTTGGTGCAGGCGTCATCGTTGGCTTGTCTCGCTGTATCCATTTCTGGAGCTCGCTGACGTTCACGCGCCTCTCATTGTTCGCCATTGCGACTGTGTCTGCGTAACCCCATCTCGAAGTGACCATATATGGTCCTTCCCACTTTGGAAACTGTTTGCCTGACCCTGTCGAACATTCGTCCATACTTCGGCCCACACCTTCATATGCTGCTTTCGCCCGACCTCCCAGCAGCGTCTCAAGTAGCAGCTCCATCGCTGACAGATCTTGAACGCCACTCAACTGCGCAGAAGCCTTGAAGTCCTGCCCGAAGATCCATATGTCTCCATCAAAAACTGCAGGGTATAGGCTTTTCATTTGTCGGTAGGCAGCGACACCAAATGTAACAACAGAAGACAAGGGCCAGGCAACAGATCGTTTTATTATGAAAATCAACACGTATTTATACATATTTCAACAACATTATTATAGACAAGCGCAGTCATCTGATTGGTTGTTTAGGTAGACAAACGCAGGCTTCTGATTGGTTGTTTCGGGATTCCTTGACAAACAGAGTTCTCTCTGCGAATCATATTTGCCACGTTAACTTCGCTGTGATTGGTTGTTGACTCAGCCTTGTTCACGGCCCATATTAGTGACCTAGACCTTAACGTAGATTAGTGCCAACCAATCGGCTAGCAGCCTGCTCTCACCACACTAACTTAAAAGTTTATGCTTGAAGCCCTATTTACTGCTAGGAACGCAAAAGAATAGATTGTTAACTTTCAATTACACGTCAGTACTGAGTTAGGATAACTAGTTGGTAACGTTACTGACTGCAACACTGATTGACATGAGTTATGAAGTGACATCGATTTGAATGTTTAGGACACGTGTTGCGCGTGTCTAGCCATTGCCTTTCTCCACGTGTGTAGTGTTAGCTGATACAGGATTAAGTTAGAAAAAAGTTTTACGCGGTCAAGCCAAAATCTGGTAGTTTCTTTGAGCCACTTAGGTTAATGTCGACTTCCTGGTTGAGGTCCTCGGGATGCTAACACTGTTGCTGTTATGGCTCAATATCGTTATTAATGGAAGAGTTGCATTCACTGTTTGTGAATCTTTCCTTTCTCTACGTGTGTGTTTGGTACATGGAGTATGGCAAGTTGAGCTGGTAAACTTCTCCGAGTGGGTATCAGTTCCTTCGAGGTTGTAGACATACTTTGCTGATACGTAATTAATAAGCATGAATCCTAAGTTTATGGCTTCCTACTGTGATTACCTCAATCTAGCTAGTATATATTTCATTTATGTATTTGATTTTTAGTTGTTTCTGTGTTTTACTTACTGTCTTTTGATGTAATATTTCTATCTCATTGATTCTCTTATTTCCGTTGTTTTATTAATATTATTATTATGTGATATAAGTTTTAATTAGATAAGATGAATAGTCAAGTCATTCAGGATGACTTATGTTCAGGTCATTTAAAACACTGTTAACCCCAAATTCTGTTGCATTCGTATGCATTGTTATGCTCCGGTGTATTGACCATTTATTTCAAGCGATATACATGCGGGTGTGTTTGTGTGTGTGTATATATGTATATAGGATATGAAGGAACCTTGTTGACTTGGCTTCGAATCCACTCTACCTATTCACTTCTTGTGTGTAAAATAAAATGAATTGTTTAGATGAAAACATATTATTGTTCCTTTGGGTTAAGAGTGGAGCATGGATCTTCAACACCACATCTCCATTTTATCCTGTCCTCTGTAGTTCTCTTCAACTGACTCCATTATTCCCCATAGTCTCTTATCTCTTTCTCTCACAATATATCCTCCATGTCACCTTCGAAGCTTCCGCCCCACTCGTCATTTCCTATTTGGGTTCCACTTGAGATTATGCTTAGCATGCGATGTCATTCGTGTTCTCCTCAGTGATTGTGTCCGACCTGTCTGCATTTTCTTCTGCATATTTGCTGAGCATTAGGTTCTTGGTAGGTTTTTTCCCATAGTTTCTTGTTGACAATTCTTTCAGACTCATCATCTAATCTTCACTATATTGGAGTGCAGACAGCTGTTGATGAAAGCCTGCAGCAGGCTGTTGGAAATGCTTTTCGTGGCGTACCAAGTATCTGACCTATGTCGAAGAAGTGACTGACTTAACATTGGTGTTGAAAATCCGAATTTTTTCCTTTGCTCTGAGTTGGGCTGGTTTCAACACTGATTTCAGATTGACGAAGGATAGTCTTACCTTCCCACTTTTGGTTTCGAAATCTACATTAATGCCTCTTGATAACTTAATAAAACCAAATTTAAAAAAAAATGAAATATTTGGTCATCTACATGTGAATATTTATTTTCTAACTTTTTCTTTTCAATTTTATTATAATCATATATATATAGGGTGATAGTTCAGGTGGATTAACTGCTCCTGGATCAACAGGTCCACCTCCTCCAAGTCCAACAGGTAATCGTCGTCCACCACCTCCACCACCAGGTGGTTGGAATTCAACTAATACTGGTTCAGTGAAAGGTTCTGCTCCTAGACAAGCACCTTCAGTTCCTGGGAAAGCAGGTGCACCACAATTACCTTCACCACTCATTCCTCAGTGAGTTATAGATGTTTATATATTCCATCTTCCATGTTTGTTGATAAATAGTCTTTTGATCAGTAAGAAGACAGTTTTTGTAATAAGCATTAACACGATTTGGTCAAATCTTCAATTAAGACAGAAAAGAGATAACTGTGAAGGCATAGAATATACATAAGTGTGCTAGTAAAGTAAGCATGAGGAGAAAGAAGTATTTCGAAAGCAGAAGATTGAATATAAGTGCATAAAACCATATACTACTGGTCGATTTCGATGAGTAGTTGGTTAGTACTCATACCAGCCAATAGGGTTTGGTATCTAGTCAAATCAAAGTAATGTAAACATCGAATGATCGTTTCGTTCGTTTGGGTCCGCGCTCATCATCGATGTACCCAGTTTAACTCAGCTCAGCTCAGAGAACCGAATCAGTTCAGACTAGCTGATTTCTGACTTGCTCCTCGGACGAACTGGCGATTAAAACTAATCTCACATCACTCCAGTCAACTTTGTGAAGCTCAATGGAAGACATGCGAAGAGTCATGGATCTACATTTATGTGTTCTCTTCTGTCTGTCTGTTTTCGACATAGAACTTTGCACGGATGTGCACCAGTTCAAGTCGTCACACTCCATGTAGCACACAAAGCAAGAGAAGAAAGTAGAATTGCATAATAGGGATAGTAAACAGAGGTATGAGACAAAGGTATAGTTAATAACGAAAAACAATATAGTTTCTTTGGATGCATCTGCGCCAGCCATTGAGAACGATTTTGAGCCGTGTCACCAATTCTTTCCAACCACTGGTTTTACCATCCCGAGGACCCCAACTAGTGTGGAAGTCTACACCTTCCTACGTGGCTTAGACTAACTGTTGTAGATTTCATTGACTGGTGCCATGTTTTTGTTGGACCTCCGCTAGCTTTTTTCGAAACTGATCTGTTCTGTGTAGCTAACATTTCCCGTCGAGGAAGGCGATGGCTTGGCATACGTAACACATGTCCTAACCATCTCAGTCGATGTAGCTTCACAGCCTCGTCGATTGATTTCCCCTCCTTACCTAGCACTTGACCGATGCCTAAGCTCAATATTGCTCACCTTATTATACCACTTCACATGGGAGATAGAGCCTAGGCACCTGTGATCAAAGATATCTAACCGGCCTTTTCATGTATTCCACTCTCAATGGCCGGGTCTCACTCAAGGCCATAAAGGAGGACGGAGCGGACTGATGAGCAGTACACCTGCCGTTTGGTCGATAACCAGCCGGATATCACGTCTACGTCAGTGACAGCGTAAACTGGTATATGCGAAACTAGCCCTCTGTATCCGTTCTCTTATATTACATCAAATATGGGTTATGATGCAATTCCAGCTTCTTGCACACCTGATTATGTATATTGTAGGTGTATGTATGTGTGTGTATATCAGTATTTGTGATTATTTTCCAATGTTGCACTATTGTCACCACATAATTTTTTGTTGTAAATTCAATAAGTTCATATTTATGCACTGTTTCACACTTTGTTGTCGTGTTGATTAATTGCATTTAGTTATAATTGTTGTTCAACTTTTCTTCATTCTGTATGTGCTGTTATGTAATTGTATAAATTAAATAGCCTTTTTTGTTCATTTTGCACGTTTCCATGTTGTTGTTGTCCTTCTTGTTGTCGTCGTCCAATGCACATCTGTGTACTACGATCACTGCCCCACCTCCTACTGCTACTGCCGCCATCCTATCATCGAAATTTTATGCACAAATCTGCTATCTTTTATACTATTCATCACCACCATATGTACATGCTGCATTACTGCAGACGATTATATCCAGCCGACATGTATGCTATAGCAACAAATGACTCCGCCACATCTGCTGGGCTGTTAAACTCCATGACCAATTATCCACCATTAGTACCACCGTCTATTCCTGCGTAAGTTCCACCCTCCCTAATTTATTATACACAACAAAAGTTTTGCCCCCGTGTGTGTGTGTGTGTACTCGTGCGTGCGTGTTTGTGTGTATATGTCCATGTTTTTAACGAGTAACACAACGCAACCCAACCCAACACATTGGTCTCTTCACAGTTGTTCTATCAGAAAAACCTACTGAGAGAGTAATATATGAATGTGACGTATTTGATTATATATGAAATTTTAAGAGAAAGAAAAAAATATTTTCACTTTTTTCTACAAACTCTCTGATCAAGTGTTGATCGATAAAAACTGGACGCTGAGTGAAAAGTAGAATTTTGGCGTGTAAGGACTTTCTAGATTTCGTTTGTAAGGATTTAATTTGTTTTTTCAGTTTGACCACAGATTGATATCAATTAGAGAACTAGTGAAAACCAGCACTGGAGTACTACACAGCTGTTTCCTCCTCCTAGCTTGGGATTCATCATCAGTACGTACCCACTGCTAGGGTTCGAACCCAGAACCTTCCGTTTAAATGGCAAGCTCGTAGTCCATCAGCCAATGGCCCATGAATTCTAGCTTCCAGTAACTCGGGATATCACAGCTCGGCTGCTTACCAGTCAATGTGTTACCATCTAGAGGTCCTGGGTTCGATCATACATGAATACAGATGAAGAGCTCCAAAAAAGGATGAAACAGCTGTCGAGTGGTCTCCCTGTGGTTTTCAACGGTTTTCTGACTGAAAGCAGTTCGTAATAAATCATGACCAAATATATTTTTATAAATCTCAGCTAAATTGGAATAAATCATCCAACTTTTTTTTTTTTTGTCATGACTGTTGATGACTACTACTTATACGTGATTGGCTAAGAATTCTGTAGACTCGATGTTACCTTTGATGCATATACACTTAGATTATGGGATTTGTGGGCGGCATTTGGATTAATTTAACTTCAGTGGTTAGATTTCATTACCGATCAATCCACTACGGACACCACCAAAGAAGTTGTGATCAGTGGGGTTCACCATGTCATGGTAAAGTGGATAACTAATCACAGGCATTGGTTAGAATTCACAGGTTATTGAATTCCTGCCTTCTTAGTGTGTGAATGTTCAATGAACCTGGTCTTGTTGCATGGCCTTCAACAGTATAATAATTTAGTACGGAGCATTGATGCTGAGTTCAAATGACGTCTTAATTTGGGAGATCAGTTTGGAATATGTGGTAACGGGTGGGGGATTTAGTGAATAAATTCTTTAATGTTGTAGTGTGCTGCACCTTAGATGAGAAATATGGCTGAATACTCATGGATGGTTTTATATATTAAGGATTAAGTGGTTGATCAGTATTCAGTTTTGTAGTCAACCATGTTTCCCTAAATGATTCGTATTTGATAAAAAAACATTTCTTTGAAAAATCATATCATGAAGGTAGAAAAAAAAAGAGATTTTCAAGTGCTGGTTTTGCAGTGATTCGATCGATTTTTTTGAGATTGACCATGAACTGACATGAGTCATTTGAACCGTTGAAAGACTGTTTAAGACATATTTTTGAGCACCACGCACCTATGATCTCACCAGGGATCACTAATCGCTGAATACAGGATGAAGTCGCTTAAAGAAGTTCTTGTGGGAAGTCGTAACCAATGACGTCTAAAATAAGTTGATTGTGAGGATTAATGCTCGCCTATATGTGGTGAGAGCAGGCTGCTAGCCAATTGGTAGACATTAATCTACGTCAATGTCTAGGTCACTAATATTGGCCGTGAGAAAATATGAACAAGGCTGATTCAACAACCAATCACAGCAAACTTAATGTGGGCAAATATGATTCGCAGATAGATGGCTCCACTTTTCGATGGTTACCCGAAACAACCAATCAGAAGACTCCGTTTGCCTACTTGAATAAGCTATAATAATGTATGTGAAATACATATAAATACGTGTTGATTTCCGTAATAAAACGATCTGTTCCCTGGCCCTTGTCTTCTGTTGTTACATATATAATACTGGCTGGCGGTCTCGCTATATATATATATATATATATATATATATCGCGAAATGTAAAGTTTAAAATTTATATGTTATTCAGTTCCGTCCAAGTGGCTCAATAGTATACGAACTCGCTTTGTAACCTAAAAATCCTGAGTTCTATTCCTAGCCGTGCTGTCATGGGTGGTGTTAAACGCGGTGAGGACAGCTGTCCAATCCTCCCTGATTTCTACTAATTCTCTAAATGAGTTTAGTTGTTGATCCATCCTGAAGAATTAAATTGTTGAGAATAAGTGATCGTAAATCACTTGAAACCCAATTTTATTCATCCATAGTATCGGTTTTTTTTAACATAGGCATACTGTGTGTAGACAAGGAATCATGAAGAAAGAGTCTTTTTAACCACATCCGATCTGATAAAGTCATCCACCGTTAAACCGTGATCTATGCCATATTGGCGCGCTCCGTCTACATAAACAGTAAAAGAAATAATGATAACAAAATAAATATGTGACAATTATTCCACAATAATCAACCTATATATTTATAGAAGTAAAAATAAATGCTGGTAGGGTTGACGGGGGGGGGGCGGTCGGAGATTTTGAGAACGGCTTTTCTTCAAGAAATAAATGTAGATGCGTTTCAATGATCACATGAGATAACCGATAACCCTTAAATATGTTTTTTAAGTTTTTCTTTATCAAAATTCAGAGTAAACCAAATTATATAGAAGTCTTATACACTTAAAGAATATTTTCTAACTCGCTTGAATTAGGATAAATAGTAAAGGTAATAATAGCCTTATTTCTGGGCAAGATATTAACACAATGTGCATCATTCGAAGCATAATTCATTGCATAATATCTTTTTTCTTCATCGAGTATTTCTTCAAGTATAGTATGTCATGGGACACAATACTTACTGTTCGATTTAAGGCATAGACTAATCCCTTATGTGATGCTTTTCCTTTGTTTCCGTGGAAATGCTCACTGGTAGAGTTTGAAAACCAATTTTAAAAATGTGTGGGAGTACATTTTTTTCAACTCAAAGACGTAACTGAATGGTTAAAACAGAGAAAATATGATGTATTGTGTTGAATGAATAAATGAATGAAAATCCAAGATAATAACAACACCAACAAATAAAGAATCCAAATCATCAGTAGTAATTCCATACAAAGAAGGAACTTCGGAAACCTTACGAAGAATTCTTAACAATGCTGGCAAGAATAAAAGTGTCTGGCATTTGAATCCATAAACTCAGTTAGAAACAAGCTTTGTCGGTTGAAGGATCCATCTTTTGGAGCCTTTAAAGCAAAACAATTTGGTTTGTCTAATACCCTACTTGCAATGGATTGTCAGATCAAATACATAGGTCAAATTAGTAGAACAGGGGCAATCAGACTAGCGGAGCATAAAACCTAGCAGCGAAATCTAGATTAGTTGACCTGAATAATATAAGAAATTTGGAGGATAGTTCAACTATACCATTTACTACGTGCAGTTACACACAACCATACAAGGGGATGGGATAAGATGACAGTTTTAAAATCTAATCTAATGTCACAGGGTGGAGGGAGAGATTGATAACAAATGCTTTGTTTATCGAATCCACTGAGAATACATGTGATGGGAATGATTCAACACCTGTCCACCCAGATATCTGGAAAATTCTACTACCCCAACGACGACAAATAGGAGGTAACAAAGAAAACTATAAAACTCAAGTTTTGAAGTTGTGTGATTATAATTGGTGATCTGATTATGAACAATAAATTTTATTCGAAACTTTATCTAGTAAATAATACTGTTTCACTGTGTGATATATCTAGTAAACAAACTAACATCGAATTACTACCACAATGCTCAAGTCTTACACATATATAATTGCAACAACAAAAGACAAGGGCCAGGCAACAGATCGTTTTATTACGGAAATCAACACGTATTTATATATATTTCACATACATTATTATAGCTTATTCAAGTAGACAAACGCAGTCTTCTGATTGGTTGTTTCGGGTAACCATCGAAAAGTGGAGCCATCTATCTGCGAATCATATTTGCCCACATTAAGTTTGCTGTGATTGGTTGTTGAATCAGCCTTGTTCATATTTTCTCACGGCCAATATTAGTGACCTAGACATTGACGTAGATTAATGTCTACCAATTGGCTAGTAGCCTGCTCTCACCACATAATTACTCATATAGTGTGTTCAAATGTTGGTTTATAGAGATTTGCTTGACTTCAAGTTAGTTCTTGTTTCAATCCCTTGTTTGTTCATGGGTGAGTATTGCCGAAGAGTACTAAACTAAGGCAGGATGAAACACTTCTCCAGGATTCCCTGATTTTTCAATTTTTCTCTAATATATGTCGATTTCCGATGTAGCCTAATACTTTCTATAATAGTAGTGTGGTGATAGCTGTCTGCAAGCTAAAATTGTAGATAATAATTTACTTGAATTTTACGTCCTGAATCGGGGTCATGACAAAAAAACAACAAAGCCTAACCTTGAAGAACTCATCAACCAATCACAGCAAACTTAAGGTGTGCAAATACGATATATATATATATATATATTATATATGGCTTAGCATTCTAAGAAACGGTCACAAGCAGTACAGAATAACCTTCAGCAAGAAAAGAACTAATCAGAAGACACTTCTCCACTGACAATAATAATGTACATAAAAATCTACCTTCTGGTTACAAGGCTTCCGAGCTCTTAGACCTTTGCGCTACTGGAACCTGATCCAATGTCAGCCCATGAATTCTAACTTCTGCCAATTCCACGACACAGCGCGACCACTTCACAGTGTCTTCTTCGACGAGTAACTGTTCCCACTTTCAACCTGTTGTACCCTACTGGTTATGACTTCCCATTAAAATCCCAGGTAACTGCATAACTAAGGGCCAGTCGCTAGTGAGCATCAGATCAATTTTCAAGTCATGGTTTTTGTGGGGATTTGGGTCAAATGGTACTTTATTTAAAATGTTACTAATGTTTAAAATATATTTCTGTACTAATGAGGATTTTTGTTGTGGTAAAAGTAACCAGTGTGTGTATTTTGCTCGCATGTTACACCTCTTCAAGCAAAATCATTGCACACATCACATCTTCTATACACCTCTGTTGTATAACAGTTTTTAAAGTTTTCGGTTGTTTCCGTTTTTGTGTTGTATCTTCGTTGTTATCACCCGTCTTGTATTATGTATGTGTGTGTGTGTGTGTGGATATAAGGTGTGGCTGGGACCTGGGACACATCGTCATCATACAACAATACTAGGTCCTATTTGGTCTAGTTGTTTATCCATCTATCTGTCTCTTATTCTTTCTGATTATAACAATGAATTTCTATAGTTTGTAAAGAAACTTATGATCTCCGTATGTACGAGATATTTTCTTAAGTCTTAAGTCTTGCTAACATGTTGTAACCATGACTATTGGTCTTATTGAAAACAATTACTAATAAATGTTTCCACACACACACACACCTTTACATTATCTATAAGAAGGCTAGAAATGTCTGCTATTTTTAAGAGGTTTCCACACACATTCCTCTAATACTGGTTCTAACATGTCCTTTTATATGTGTGATATATATATATATATATATATATATATATATGTTTATTGAAATATTGTCACGCGGATTAAGCATTTACTTACTTTATTGATGATAATAATAATAATGAGTACAGCATTTAAATACATATCTTATGTGAACTGGTATTACCTTCGGTTTATATAAATAGATGATATTTTTCTCTGTATCCATAGTGTTTTGTTGAGTTAGTTTGTAGAGATGTAATTTGTTTCAAGTTCGATCATGAGCAGACATCAGTTGAAGAACCATTCGGAAGCCATTAGGGAGTACTGATTAACTGTTTCGTCCTGATGTGGGACTCTTCAACAGCACTGGTTGCGTTAAAATCATATAGTCGGTAGAAGTTGGAATTCATAGGCCATTGGAATAGGGGCCCAGTAGCTGATTAGTCTACGTGCTTGACTTGTAACCACAAGGTCCTAAAATCGAACCCTGGTGGTGGATGCGTACTTCTGAAGAGTTTCAAATTGGTTTCCCAATGGTTATTTAAGTTATGTCAACTCGTGGTCAAACATCGGATTGTAACAACATATATTCATGTATCTAGATATTTTTCGACATTTATTAAATTGCAACGTTTAAGTAGCTTAAAAATCCCCATCGAATCATATGAAAAAAAGAGAAGACGTTCAGCAAAGAAGCTCTTTTCGACGAATCCATTCATGTAGCTAGCTGTACAATCGCATTTATATACAATTATTTTGTATCTGTGTGTGTGTGTACATGAGGTTTGTCAAGTTTAGATAATTAATCAGGAAAAACAAGAATGACTAATAAAGAAACAAGGTTGATCAGACAGCAACCGAAGTAAGATTGAGTTAGTAAGTTAGATGACGTAATATAATTGATTAAAATGTTTCAACTTAGGTCAGGATAGCAACAGAGGTAATTACAGGTAAGGACTAAGTAGAGGTGGGGTAGAGAATAATGCCATTTAAATTAGGACTAAAATTACGCAAATAAATTGGATGACGTAATATAAATGATTAGAAATTGAGCGTTGGTCAAGTCAGTAACAGTAGTACTGAGGTGTAGAAATTAAATCGGGTGGGTGGTAGACATTAGGAAAGTTGAAGATGCGAGATATTCTAATTGAAAAGACAAAATAATACTAATGAAGTGACAGAAAAAAAATAGAATTTACCTATCGAGTATTGAGATAGATTACGTCCATTGTGCAAGTGTAATGATTGAACGAACTTCTTCTGTATGCAGAGTTCAAGACTTAGCAAGTGAATCGTTATTGCTTCTGCAGTTTGAAGAAGTTTGACTTGTACACTTTTTGGAAGACTGCTTCATATTTTGTAGACGACTTTCAAGTTTGTTTGGCGTGTAACTTTGTGTCCGGAATCTATTAGATGTTCTAAGGTAGAGCTCCTTTGTAAAACTTTAAGTTGTGTATAAGTTTCCTTATTTCTTTCATGATAATAATAATAATAATAATAAGTGGTGCTTCTTACTAATTTCTGTGTGTGTGTGTGTGTTGTTTTTGTTTCTAGGCGTCGTTGAAATGACTCGCTTCATCCTTCTTTGGGAATTTCCAGTTCATTATTCACAGTTATTTATATATACATACATACCTACAAATATTTATGATTTCACAGTTTCAGAACTTGTGGCATTTAATTTTCTGCAGAATATATATATAAGTATAAGCACACATGCAACGCAATCTATATATGTGCGTGTGTGTGTGTGTGAGCGAGCGCGCGCGCTGGCGGGCGGGCGGTCGAGAAAAAATATGTGAAAACGAAAGAAAAGCGAAAATGAAAGACGTTTATTTATTGCATTTGTCTATTCCATCGTTTCTTGTCTTTTTCTGTTTATCTCTGAAACGTGGAGAATATTACTACCACTACTACTTCTACTATTAATGAATGAATACTATTCGGATGCATAATAATGATAATAATACTAATTATAATTATAAGTAGTAGTAATATTCTATCAACAACTTCATCATCATCGCTATTATTGTTATTATTACTATTACTATTATTATTGTTGTTGTGGTTTTCGTTGTCGTTGTTGTCACTGTTCCTCTTCAAGTTACACTCAAACACACACGCATACACCCACACACACCTACACGCCCTTCAATCACTATTCAGTCTTATTTCTCTTCATGGTTGTTGCCTCAATTACAGTTATTATTATTATTATTACTATTACTATCCTCTTGTTACTTCTAATGCTATCACTACTTACTATAACGCCAAGTGGATGTACTACCTTTCCTTTTCCCGGAGCAGCAGTGATAATGATGACGATGGCGATGATGATCTAGGTCACTGATCCTACTGAATGAAAAAAATGTGATGATCCATTCCTTATGTTTATATATATATATATATATATATATATATGAATGATATATATAAATATGTTAAGCATAAATCAGTCGTTTTATTTCTTATTCGTTTTAATTTATTGTGTATTGGGTAGGTGGTTTATTATGCAGCCTGAATGTGTCACCGAGAGTGAAACGTTTAATTTGTTACAATAATCATAATTAGTATTTAATTGGGGGATAGTGACTAGCAGTTGAATCCAGGATGCGCGTTTCGTCCAATTTGGGACTCGCTATCTGGATGTACCTGCACTTCTCAGTGAGTGATGATGTTCCCACCGAAGCTCGAACCCAGTGCGCATCCTGGATCCCACTGCTAGTCACTATCCACCAATTAAATACTAATTAAATGCCCAGACACTGTCGAAGTTTTATTTATTTATTTAAATGCAGAAAAAACTTGGTACGACATGGTACCAAGAAAGATGCGCCACACAATAATAATAAAACAACATAGATCAAAAGTAAAAAAAATATAAGTAGAGAACGGATAAAGAACTTCATCTGAAAGGAAAACAGTCATGCTTAACAGGTTCAAACAGTATTCGTTACCCATCATCGGGAAGGGAAGAAAGAAGGAAATTGCAACACGTTCGCCATTGATTACCATTCTTGGCTATATCCGATAACTTTTCGAGCCATCGATTTGAGCTATCTCGCGGACCCCGACCAGGGAGTCGTGACGCACCAACCGATGCTAATCTAGCACAACATCCTTCATCCCATCACGCCATGCCATGCACTGACCACCCCTCCACCTTTTCTATCCCGTCCCAACGCTAGCGAACACAGACCTGTACGGAGGTCTTTGGGATGAAATTCGCAGCACATGTCCAAGCCACTGGAGCCGGTGTTTCCACTGTGTTCAAACACACGCCGTCGAACCTCAGAATTACTCACGCGATGATGCCATCGAACGCAAGCAATCCTGCGGAGACAGCGATGATCGAACACGCAGAGTCGCCGCACATCCTCAGCCTACTTGGAGAGGCCAGGTTTCACAGGCGTAGAGGAAGACAGCCCGCACCGAAGCATTGTATACCCGACCTTTGATAGCTAGGCTAACGTCGCGACGGCGCCATAGGTGGCTCAAGTTGATGTATGCCGCCCTAGCCTTTATTATACGGTTGGAAATCTCATCCGTCACCCCTCCGCCAGCACTCACACAACTACCCGGATACACAAACTCATGAACAACTTCAAGCTGTTCACCTGCAGGAGTGAGTGCAGGTACACTCCTACCAATCTTGTAACAGTACTTTGCACTTAGAGGCGCAAAGCACATACTATACTTACAGACACTGGTCACCAACTTATTAGTGAGATTTGGGCAGCCTGCATGCTATCGCACAGTGAGAAGTATTATATTTTTATCGTTACAATAATGGTAGCCAGTTATGCGGTGGATACACTTTTTTACGTAGAATAACAGATTAGTTATGGGGTGTGTCAAAATAAATACTCGTATTTGTGCATATTTATGCGTATAACATTTCAATTGTTCCTGTGGTTCAAGTTATATAGGGCTCACGATTAGTCAGTCGTCAGGTTCGTCTACGGGTTCTAGAACATTTACCGGCTTGGTTCACAGTAGGGAAGAGGTAGGTGGGAAATTAAGGGCATAAAAGCTCGAGTTATATCCTGAATTCCGAAGTCGCTATCACATACACTTCGCTTACGTCTGCTACGCATAGCTGAAGCTGTTGCAGTAATAAGATCAACTGAACTGGAACTTTGTATCCAAAAAAAATACATCCAAACACTACTCCTCCCGTAGCCAAACTTGGATTCTTGATTCTTCTCACCAAGAGTGCTTCTTCCCCGTACCCCCCTTGGTTTTTTCCTTCTTTGCTTACTATTAAAATTATTGTTATTCTTCATAATCTATACCCTTCATGCAAACATTCTCTTAATAATATCGAATTTTCCATTTATACTATCCGGACTTATTATTAGTAGTGATATTATCTCTTTTCTCAATATATGCCTCCACCTGTTTTATTTCACATATTCGTTATTTTATTATGAACCTCTCATTGCAGTCTTACTATCTCCTGTTCAACACAACCACTTTGTACTAGCCACTCACTCACCTGACACCTTTTGTAACCTTGATGTGACTTGTCAATTTTCCTACTCCAAATTGTATGAATTTGTTAGGACTGACCACCACCATTGTCTCCAATGTCACAATATTTTTAGCCGATTTCAGCCTAGCACGACGTTTGTCACACAAATACGACTATTTATTTTGACATGCCATAACCATTATTCTGTTATACTACGTAAAAAATAATGTATCCGCCGCATAACTGGTCATTATTGTAACGCCAACAAATGCGTTATATTTTATAATTGTAAAACCAGAAGAGGAGAAATTATTGAAATGAATATTCTTCATTCAGACTGACTTATAATAATAATAATAATAATAATGACCACTTATTCCAAATAGTAGTAATTATAGAGAGTGGAATTTTCAGCGTTTTTACACATATTGCAACAATTTAGCTCTTTTTTATAAATATGCAGATACTTAATATAGTAAAATAGTCAAACCACAAAAACTAGAATTTAGTGGGACATAATGAATGATAAACATATGATATGATAAATAATACATGTATTAATGGTAATAATGATGATCTGATTCGATTTAGATTTTCCTGTCGTTTGATTGGATCGAAGTGCTCGGTCTCAGGTTGTTGTGTCGGCTCCTTGTGTAGGTGATTCGATGTTGTCTGGTCTTGAAGTCAGTTGGTTGATGGTGACCGGTTGTGGCGAAATTCACATCCTGGATTCTACTGCTAGTCAGTTGCCATGCATCAAATTATATTAATATAATAATCGTCGTTATACTTTGCAGTGGACTGCAAAGTTACTGATTGAAAAAGTTTATAAGTTCTTTTCTGGCATCTGACTCTTCATACAATACCCAGTGGTATGGTAGAATTTTTATATTTAGTAGCCGTACGAGCCTAAATTCTTATGAAGTTCCTTCTAGTTTTAAACGAAGATATACAAGGAAAAAGTTGCGAATCACAAAGAGGATGTTAAGTATTAGACAAGATAACTTTAGCGATACGCTTGTAGCAATTAAAGTGCCTATTGACAATAATGTCAGTTAGTTGACTGAGTCCAAAGCGCACAACTAACTCTACTTAAAGCCTTCAGTGTTCCACGTAATATGATATGGTCTTTCTTGAAAAGCCAGGGGGGAAATAAAGGCGAGCAATAAAGAAGAATGCGCAGAATACATGAATTAATAAATTGTAAGAGAAGAGGTTGAGTTACTTCAGAAAATTTCAACTTCTCTACGTGATAAGTCGAGGGAAAAATTTTCTTAGAAATCAACAAGATATGGGACGATGAAAAGAGATTCGAAGAGAAACTGATACCGAGATGTGAGAGATATTCGATTTACTCCCTATCACACAATGCCGTCAATAATACAAAAATCATGGGATTGAGTCAGTCCACTCAAGTCTTGTTTACATCACAAACCAAAATTTAGTTTAAGGCTATTTAAGTGAGATCTTCGGTTAACCTCACATAAAAATCGATTAATATAAGAACAATCCAATGCAGAGACTACTGGGCTGGAAATGTTGTGATCATAAGCATATTTAATGAAATTAGATTTAGAAGAATATGGAAGGTCATGCAAAAGGAGGCCTTGAGGCATACATTCATAGACAACTTTCTTTTCACAAAAGAGGATAGTGAAAAAGATGAGATGAATCGTTAGTGGAAATCTGTGTTTGATTCTCAGTTGACGTACTTCTGAACCTTGTCTATTTCACCAGCCGCTAGTAATCCTTGAAAAAAAGACGGAACCTCCTGTGTGAAGCTAGTAACCTCATCCCTCTTTAGAAACAACACCACTACCAGTGCAACATCAGAGGCTTGAAGTGGAAACACAAAGTGATGAGCGAGTATTTTATTCCCTTACATTCTGGGTGGAGCATAGGGCTTCAGCTTTGAATTTTGGGTTGCTCTAAGCTCACACTCAATCCCTCCTTTTTACCAATGATTATTACCGGCGTAGCTAGGTTTAAGAGTGAGTGAGTCATTCGAGACTTGAACTGGAGACCACATGGAGTATGTTAGCGAACTTTCTACTTCTGAACAACCAACGCGCGAAGCATTTTATGTTCCATTGGAAGCGCAAAAGGATGAGGTAAAATAGTTACTAATATGCATTAATCAATCCATAAAAAAGTTGAATAAGGGTTATAGAGTTACCTGATGAGATAAATGATTTGATGAATGAGTTGTCATCAGAATGTACGTAGAAACTAGGGAAAAAGTGTAATACTACATCAGATTTTGAAAGAGTAAAGGCATACAAATTCCTTGAGTACAACAGTCGTTATCAGGAATCTTCTTTAGTTTACAGAGGTCTGGTCCTTCTATCTGGATGTTTAGAGCTTCGGGAATGCAAAAGAGTATTGTCTTTGTCTGGTTACTTTTTACTTCGCAGGTAGAGTTTTGAGATAGTGACCATTGTCGATAAAGGGTTCAGTTATAATTACACTTTTTTTGAAGCCGTTACTGCCTTTCCACAACCATATGGAATTAGTGTTTTTGAACCCTTTTAGAGAAGATACAAGTCGAACGGCTAATATATGTAGTAGGTGAACGAGTATATTCACATGTGTGCAGTTAGAGATATGAGACATTGTCTTCTAGGTTTTTGTAGACCAGTGGACGAGAGGAGAACACTACTCTTGGCTTTATTGCAAAAGTTAGGCCATTTTGAAATCAAGGCCAATTGTAGAATTTGTCGTTTTTGGCAAAGACAGCGTCTCATGTCTCTGAATATTTTGTTCAGTATTCATGTGAATATATATATATGTCAGGTTGAAGGTGAGACAGTAACCCATCGAAGAAACCATGCGAAGTGGTCGCGCTATGTCATGAATTGGTAGAAGTTAGAATTCATGCACTGGCCATTGGATCAGGCCCCAGTGGCTTAATGGTCTACAAGCTGGCTGACCTTGTAACTAAAGGGCTCTGGGTTTGAATGCTGGCGGTGGGTGCGTACTGATGAAGAGTCCCAAACTAGTGCGAAACAGCTTGTTTTCCAATGGTTCTCTAACTGACTTCAGCTGATGATGAATTCCTTCAATTAATCAAACAAAATCCCTATGAAACCAATACGTGAAAAAAATATATATATATCAGTGAGTATCTCTTTTGATGAAGATTTCTCTTAGAAGGTCTTATTCTTCTTGCAGAGCGTCAGCTAACATGTGTTGATGTGAAAGACAAAAGCTTCACCTGTCCTAGCTGTCTTAATCGATACAGCTTATGTATAATGAGGATGAAACTTATCGGTAACAGAGTTTCATCGTTAGTCTATCATCTCAGCTGAAGCATTTTTTATGAAATCTTAGGAGATGAGAGATATTGGCGTTTACACAGAGTACAATGTATATGAAGTCAAATATTTATCCTCCAACTCGCATAGTATTTGTTCTGGTTAGAGCAAAGACAAATCAAAACACTAAATTGATCTTCCCAAATACGAGCGAGGTATATTTCGGAATCACAATCGCAGCACGATGATGACTGATTAACCAGCTTGGGGTTATGCTCGATGGCTTGCTGAATGGTGTAGAAATTTGACCGTGAATCTTAAGCTTAATGAGTTGACTTAAAACAGTCAATTCTGTAGGCTGATTAGATTTTAGGGGAATTATTTGCCACTACAATCTTGTTTGTTTTGAAATATACGAGTGATAAAAATGCTTGAAGAAGTAAAGATTTTGAACGGTAGTCTAACGTTATTTTTATAGATTGATTCTAATTGGAGCACATTTAAGCTTTACAATTTTTTTAGAAACACTTTAGACACCATCTTTAAGTGATCTTGACAGTCAAAGCTGAATTATGAAAGGCTGAAATAAAAGCAGGTGTTCATACACCTGTTTTTGAAAGCATCTGACAGACTTTAAAATTGTTTCTGCTTAAAATGCTACACAAGCTATTAAACGTAATAACTATAACGACCAAAACCCACAAGTTATGATCTGAATGCATGGAACCAATCTATGCCAACCTGAACTCCCTTGAGTTAGGCACAGGAAGTAGTAATGGACAGTTTAGACAGTAGGAGTTAGAATTCATGAGCCATTGAATCGGGTCCCAGTGGCTGAATGGTATACGAGCTTGCCTTGTATCCGGAAGGTCCTGGGTTCGAACCCCGAGTAGTGGGTGCGTACTTTCGATGATTCCCAAACTAGAATGAAACGGCTGTCCAATACTCCAGTGGTGGTTTTCAATGGTTCTTTAACTGATTTCAATCCGTGATCAACTCGTAAAAACAGACAGTTAGAGATTAAGCACACCATAGCAAACTATGAATGAGGAGCAAAAATAAAAACATCGGAGGAAACGCTGTCAATAATAGTTGTACTCATGACACAAGAGGAACATCAAAGTCCACACAGAGAAAACAGCTACGCTGTTCCCGATCACTGGATACTCCTTTTTGAATTACTTTCTCCTTTTCAAGACCGGGCTACTACATAGAAAATGTCTCAACGACAGCAAAATGACAGTTATTTCCAATAAAATATACGGTACTATTTAACAATAATAATATATCAAAAATTCGGAATTATCTCAGCAGTTCCGTTAGCCAGTAGTACAGATCCAGTAGCCCCTCAAGTACATTATTATCATATCTACTAATCCATTTTGTTCCGAGTGGAACATATGGCTTCAACACCACATCTCCAATTTGTTCTAATTTTTTCTGTCCTCTTCACCTCGGTCCACTACTGCCCATAATCTCTCAGATCCTCCTCGATGTCACCCTCGCACTGACGACCCACTCGTCACTTCTCACTAGCATTCCACTCGGTAACAGCCTGCCACGCGATGTCATTCAACCCTCTCCTCAATGTATACGCGTACATCTCCATTTTCTCCTACATATTTGTCGATTAATCGCTCTTTATCGATTTATTGCCAGAGTTTCCTGTGTCTAATTCTTTCTGGTCAGCCGGCAGATGTTGATAAAAGTCTGTAACTTATTGGAAACAAGTACTATGTAACCAAATCAATCGTATGAAGTACCTGAGAATCAAAAACAGGATCTTGCATGATACTACGTGCAATTGATAGTATTTGCTTTGGCATAGTAGCAGATAACAATATGATCTGGGCATTTTCGGGTAGAAATCGATAAATTTCTTTAATTTGGGCCTCAAAACCACGATCCAACATTTGATCTGCTTCATCCAGTACAAAAATTTTGACGCCAGCTGTTGTTAGAATACCACGGCTCATCATATCGAAAACACGACCCGGTGTACCAACAACAACATGTTGACCTTGTTGAAGACAAGCTACATCTTCAGTGGTGCTTGTGCCACCAATACATGTATGACACTTTACATTAAGATAAGCACCAATACTTTTCACAACCGTTTGGATTTGTCTGGCAAGTTCTCGGGTAGGAACCAAAACAAGAGCTTGACGAGCACTCGAACTGACATCTACTCTTTGCAAAATGCTTATAGCGAAAGTGGCTGTTTTTCCTGTACCAGATTGAGCCTGGGCAATGACATCACGACCGTCAATGCAGGGTTTGATAGCCCGCTGCTGGATAGCCGATGGTTTTTCGTAACCATAATTGTATATACCACGGAGGAGTTCTGGTTTCAAGCCCATCTTATCGAATCCATCGACAATTTCATGGTAATTTGTTTCGATCTCTGAATCATCTACAGAATTGCTCATTACAAACTGTTTTGCGTGACAAAAACCTAAAGCGCTCTCTCACCGGGTTATTTTGATTGATAATAAAAAGCATGGTTATGGTTAACCGCTCAGCACAGGCCAGTTCCTCCATACCGAATGGGAATGGTGACGCTTTCGTGCACCCTCCTCAATCCGGCTGGACGATCGAACAAGGAGGCGGCCGAGTCCGCACTTACTGACGCCATAAGCAGCCAGCCAGACGGACAGCCACACACCCGCTTCACTCTCGGGACTAGGCCGCACTGATCATCATAGCGGTTGGTTTTGTTTAGCATATCTATTGATTGTACTATTGTACTTTTGTATAAACATACAATTCTATTTATTTATTTATGATACATGTTGATACCTGTTGCATGATTCATGATTGGACAAGAATTTTAAAAACAAGATGTGTACCTTTATAATATAAACTTTGTTATGTTAATTTCGATTAATTTCCCTGAAGAAGTTCGGACCAGATTGCCGAACGAAACGTTGGAATTAATCATTTCAATTTCGCTGAGATTTTACAAATATAACTTTATAAATGTCTACTTCTCACTCAGAGCTCAATTATTTTGCAACTATCCCATCAAATCTTGATCACAGTTCGTATGAAAGTCTCAAAGTGTTATACAGTAAGTGTTATTTACTGATGACGACATTTTGAGCATCGTTTACTGCTGCTCATAATAATATCGAGGCACTACTCACACAACATTTCAACTTCGTTTATTTGGTTCCACTAATTCTCATCTCTTGATTTGATTGGTAGTAATATTTTCAGTATTTCTGATATCGGTGATGAGCCATTCTTACTGCATTTGTTGTGTTGGGTGTAAACGTGATGAACAAGGATTCAATAATCAATCTCTCTCTCCACCTACTTATATTACTTCTTAGAATTTTAACCCTCACCCACCCACCTTATTGTGTGGTTATGTGTTAATACATGCAGTGCAATCGCTGAGGTTTTTTGTAAATTACTTATCTTCTCGGGGTCAACCATTCTTGCCTCAGCTAAATTCTTATGTTCCGACAATCTGACCACCCCCGAGCTACTAGTCTAACCTATGTACTTGACCTTACAGTCATTGCAAGGTATTTTGTGAATTATATTATTTTGTCTAATTGGGTCAACCTACAGAGTCCGTTAACCTACAGAGTTTTTCCTACCTGAGTGAGTTTGTAGGTTTGAATGCCACCTTAATTCCTGCTTAGTTAACAATCCTACGTAGGATTTCAGATGTTCCCCCTTATATGGTAAAACTACTGTAGATATTTTATATTCTTTCTAATTTCCTTTACTAGTGACTTGATATCATTGAAGAAACTAGACATCCGTTCTCTTATTAACCAGTATACCGAGGGTAGTCAGATTATCCGAACATAAGAATTTAGCCAAGGTTAGCATTATTGACCTCGAGAAGATAAGAAGCAACCAGCACATGCAGTAAGAATGACTCATCACTGATATAAAAGATATGGAAAGTATTACTATCAATCAAATCAAGAGATGAGAAATGGTGGAACCAAATAAACAAAGTTCGAAAGTTGTGTGAGTATTGCTTTGATATGATTATGAGCATCAGTAAACTGTGCTCGAAATGTCGTCATCAGGATATGTGACTTTTTAACACTGTGAGACTTTATCAAAATAAATTTTATCCACTATGGGAAGTTTGTTGAAGCGATTATTCAGAATACGTATATCGTATGGGAAATTCATCAATTTGCGTTCTAGGAATAGTAATTTTCGTGTTCTACATTGTCGGATAACTAAAAAGTAAAAGAGAAATACTTTATTACTGCAGCAGATATGATGCTCCTAAATTTATCTGGCAATGACTAGCTCGCATAACTTTCTTTTTTAAAGATTTTTTTCCCTAATAATGATTAAATACAACTCTTCACTTTTAGATGTCAGATGAAATTTTAAAGACACCAAGGAAAATCTGAGCTTTAATTTAGTTTCATGTGTTGACCACAGATTGAATACAGCAGTTAGAGAACTGTTGTAAACAAGCCAGGAGTACTGTAGAGCTGTTTCGTACTAGTTTTGTACTCATCATCAGTACATACCCATTGGGGTTCGAAACAGCTGACCAGTACTCCCTACTTCTTCTTCAATGGTTCTCCAACTGTGTTCAGTCTGTGGTGAAACTTGAAGCATATCAAATGCCTACAAACGTACTCTTGAAAACTTGTTTTAACTTCGTCAAATCCAAGATTGGACGCAGTGGCACGTTTTCTTTGTGCACTTTTGACAGACTATATAAACGGGGAATCACGTACCCGGAGGGTCAATTCGTTTTTCATCTTCTTCAGCATTTGTGTTAGCTTACCTTCAGTTTGTTCAGTTTGGTCTTTCTGGCTACTTTCTTTTGAAAATTTGTTTTCATCTGACAAGACTGATAACATTTTGTCGATGCAGTCTTTGCGATCCATCAGGACAATGCCAGCACCTTTGTCGGGGCGTGTCAGAATCAAGTCTTTATTCTTTAAAATCTTACGTAGTTGCTTTCTGTGCTCGGCTGACATCAATCTTTTGAAATTTGGTTTCGTGTTAATGTACTGATGGCAGCTATTCATTACTGTTGACTTGAATTGTTCATATGATTTGTTGGACACTGGGAGAAGGTCATTTGTCTGTTGAATCAGTGCTTCAAACGGGACTTTAATATCCAAGTCACTCGAATTTGTCGAAATATCAAAGAATTTTGGACCCAACAACAAGGCTTGCATTCGGACAGGAGTCAGTGATATACTAGAGTAGTTGAAAACGTATTTTTCTGGTGTTGCAGGAAAACGTGAGTAAGTGAAGGCAAGCTAACACAAATGCTCAAGAAGATAAAAAACGAATCGATTATCAGCTCTGAATTATTCGAGCAAATACGACCCTCCGGTTCCGTGATTTTCCACTTTTATTAAGTGTTTGACTTTTTGCCTGAATAATTTGCATGGTTTGTCTAAATATGTATTAAGAATTTCGCTGAGCTTTACTACTAATTAATAAGTGGGTATCCATTTCGATTTTAGGAACATAAACTAGCTGTGAAAAGACGTAACATGTATTCATTCATATTGATGTAGTGTAGACAACTATAGACCTCCATTTGACTGGGAAAAGATAGAAATTCTAAACATTGAATAAACACCAAAAATTTCAGGAAATTCGTAGAATCCTGGTACTCCGATAAATCAACGATCAACAGATGCATTTGACCAGACACTATGAAATGAGTAACTAGTGTCATGCGTCTAGTCCTACTTTTGATGCAGACTGAATTCTATAAGTGAATTCTGCAATGTGACCAGCATGCTGAGTGGCTTCTCATCACAGTGCACTGCGAATTGTTGTTATGAGAGAGTAGGAGACAATCGGAAGGAAGCCCTGCCTGACCTAGGGTTCGTGCTAGTTGGCACTCTCCAGTCAGGAAGGCGTATCTTCAATCACATTACAAACTTGACAGATAGAACTCAGTATTCACCAAAAAAGGACTAGACACTCCTACAGGAGGTCAATCAGTAACCCGAATTTATCACAGGTAACGTCTCTGACTGCAGCACTCATTGGGTGACACGGGTTCGAGTCTCAGAAGAGACATGAGTTTATTTGAAGATACGCCTTGATGACTGGTGAGTGCCAACTTTCCCGAAACCTATGTCAGGTGGGCTTCCTTCCGAGAGCCTCCTACCATCTAACACCAACTGACACATTATAGACCAGATTTTTTTAAATTCACGGATAGTAACCATCCAGACGTTAATGCAAAACAAAATTGCGTTGTTTAGTGAGGCGAATTCATTCACTTAGGCTTTACAATCGCAGTTATACTTAATTATTTTTCTATATATATGTGTATATATTAGCTTTTTCAGACAAGAATAAAAATTGCTTAGTGTTGTTTTCTACGTCATCAAAATATTTCGAAAATTTTTATGAACAATCAAATTGTAACTAGGGGGGGAGTGAAGATTAGTAAAAGGGTAGTCGTGATGAGTTGTCAAAATATATAGTTATTAGTGTTAGTCATTGCATAAGAGAAGCTGAATAAGTGTGTTGTAGTTACGTCATAAAATGAATAATTTCTTCAGTGAGTTTTAATTAGGATCTACATAGAGGCGAATTAAAATATGGAATTATTTTAGAGTTGCAAAGAAATAGATTTTGCGGATGACTTATGTTTGATGTCACACAACATCGAAGACTTAGAAGCGAAAACCGACAAATTGGTCGAAGAAGCGGCCCACGAAGACAGGACTCCAGGTGAACATAGACAAGACGGAGGTCATGAAAAAGCCAACCAACAACAACAGCAGCAACATCTAGCACCAATCACCATCAACGGAGGGATTTGAAAAAGGTTACTTCATTCACTTATCTAGGGAGCATTGTCTCAACTACAGGAAGCCGGAACGGACGAAGATGTCAAATCGAGCGAGAATCGGGAAGGCGAGAAACATATTCATCAACCTGAAACCAATCTGGTAATCTTCGTCACTCAGCCAGTATCAACAACAAAATTCGCTCGGATTTTCAATACAAAGTCAAGTCAGTCAGCTGTTTTATAGGGATCAGAAACTTGGCGGGTCACAAAGAATATTCCCAACAGCCTGTTGCAGACCTTTATAAACCAACAACTGTCTTCGCTGGCTCTATACTGAAGGTCAGATGGCCAGGCCGGAAAGAATCACCAACAAGAAACTATGGGAACAAACAAAACAAGAACGAATCGCCAATCAACAAATATGAAGTAGAAAATTGATATGTATCCACATATATATATTTATGTGTGTGTGTATGTTGGTCTCTCTTTCTGTTTGCTCGCTTAGTCTGTGACCATTTCACTTGTATGAACATGTCTCCTTTAACAATGTATATTCCCCTTATATTATATATAATATGAGTGTTTGTTGACAGTCCGTTGCTTAGTGACATATATCCATATATGGTGGTTGTTGACATGTCTGCTATATTTTGGTATATATATATTTCGTTCTCACAATTTGTGTGACTGACTTACACTTTTGGTGTGATACCACTTATTGCTTCTCCTTGTGTTTGGAAAATAGAAGTATCATCGCAAACCTAGTGGTCTTCTGATTTCCGCCTTCTTGCGTCAGGACTATTAGTTTCTTGACCAGTCCATAACAATAACTTGGCGAGCAGAACATAAAAATTTGGCGACGGGGAAAACTATTATTAACCACACAGCAGCAGCAACATAACAAAAATGAAGATTGATGGATTGGACACTCGCTGAGGAGACCGCTGGGTGACATCGTGAGCGTCAGGCCATCGCTATAGTGGAACCCGAAAGGGAAGCGGCGAGTGGGTCGTCGGTGTAATGGTGACATGGAGAAGATCGTGTGAAGAGGAGTTGAAAGAGTATGGACTAACATGGATGAAGGTAAAAGTACAGCAGAAGACAGAAGCAAGTGGAGACGTGCAGTTGAAGCTCTATGTTCCACTAGGAACCCAAGGGATTAATAAAATTTAAAAAAAGAAATAGAAGAGTTATTAGAAGTTGGAAAAGCAGACACACAAACATCAAGTTAGTAGAAAAAAAACACGGTTGTTGACATGATAGTCGATGTGGTTGAATGATTTTCTTTCTTTTGTAAGCATAACTTTAGTTTTTCTGACTGAATGGCTAAGGCTTTAGTGATCCAAAAGAGACGAAGACGTATTGCCTTCGGTGGGTTGTTCTTGACTAACAAACCTAATGTACACACACACAAACAAAAATACTTAATTATAATTGCGATTGTAAAGCTAAGTGAATGAATTCGCCTCTGAAAAGAGACTCTTCACTGAACTACTAAGTGTTTTGTTTTCATTAATAGACCAATTTTATCAACTAATAAAAAATAATTCACACAACAAAAAATTCTGGATCATCAAGCATGATAAGTACCAATGTGATGAAAACTTCGCAAATAAACCACTCAGGTTGAAAACGCTACCATATCTAAATTTATATGATTTTACCTAAGTAGGAGGTTAGGCACAACTACAAACATTGCTGTGCGTCTGTACCACACCGGTAGAATGCTCACCAACCACTCAGGTGGTTCGACGTTTAATCCCTGACCGATGCATTCCTTTACCTAGCTAAGCTAGTAATAAGACTAGTGGAAAGATAAGGTTGGGCATGAGGCTAGCCACTTTTTCATAACATTGCTTCCAGTCTAGACAAGGGGGCTAAATTTGTTCGTTTGCCTTCCTAGACTATACATCTGCTTTTGACTCGGTCCCTAGGGACATCTTATTAAATAAACTTGCTGCTAGTCAAACAGAATGTTGGGCTGTTAACTGGTTACATTCCTATTTCTCAGAAAGAAAGCAGTACACCGTGTATAAAGGGAAGTCTTCCACTTCATTGCCTACTGAAGCTGGTGTCCCTCAAGGCGTTGTCCTTTCTCCTTTTCTTTTTTCTTTCTTCTTACATGACTTGCCTCACTCTGATGAAATAAACTTTGTGAAGTACGTCGATGATTTAACAGTTTCAGTGGCTGTTAACTCCTAGCTAGCCTGTGCTAAGATAAATAGCTTTCTGTCGGGAGTCAGCAAATGGTCTGAGTCTAACGGTCTTAAACTGAATCCTTCTAAGTGTCAAACTGTTGATTTCAGCTTAAGATGTAAAAGACAGTTAAAAGAAGTCGATTCTTACGACAGTTGTAAGATTGACGACAATGATATAGGAATTAATTCAGAAATTAAGTATCTTGAACTTATTCTCTCTTCTGATCTTTCCTGGTCTTCCCATGTCTTAGCAATCTCCAGTAAAATATTCCGCCTGACATTTTACATTAAGAAGTTAAGACACTCGGGTATAACTCAACCCCTCCTCTTACAGTTCGTAAACTCTTGCATCCTACCTATTCTTCTTTATTGCTCACCCTTATTCTTTCCTGGTTTGCTTAAAAAGGACTATGTCACAATTCGTAGAATACTGAAGACTGTCAGTAGGGTGAGTGGTGTCCCAGTGGACCACATAGTTAACGTCGTTGTCGATAGGCACTTGACTTCGTGCAATAAATTTGCTAGAGGGATTTTGTCTGACTTGGAGCATCCGCTTTACCCTCAGCTTTCACCTTGCATCTCCTCAGGTAGAACAAGAAGTAACTTCAGAAAACTGTATGCTCGCACGTCTAAGTATAAAAATTCTATGATACCATACTTGGCACGTATTTTATGTGATGAAAATAGTGTCAGGCAAGAATTAACTAACCTTTTTTCATCTAGTAAATAAACAATTTCCTCCATCCATCCTTATATACCTTCAAGTTTTACTTTTATTATTTCTATTATATTTATGGTCCTGTTACTTCTCTGTTTTACTCTCATAATTGCAAACACCAACTTATCTCCATGACTGATGTAATCTTTGTTTTTCCCCTCACCATATCATGTAAAGAGAACATTATATTCAATATTTTTAAACATGTTAGGATTTCTATACCACATTGACAATACTGTGTGAAACAAGCCCACGGCAGTTTTCACTTGTTTTATTATTATTATTACCTTAGCTGTTATCATTATTATTGCTATTTCCATTTTATATGCTGCATGTTTTTGACATTATCTCTATTGTAAATGTGGAAAATTTTCTGTGTGATTAATTTTTATTTATAATTTGAGGAAATTAGATGCAATATTGTGATTAATGCTGAAAATTCCATTATGTATCACAAGTACTGTTTTTGGAATAAAGTAAATTATTATTATTAAAAAAATAAATAGATAGCACTGCTATTGAAATTTCAAAGCACTAGTTTGAAGCCCTCTATTCCACTGGGAACGCACAGGAATAAAATCATCAATCAAATCAACAAATATGTTTCATATCTACAGTGTATCTAATATGTCTAAATGACTTTGAATTATTAGTAGTAGATTGTAAGTTCTTTTTAAGTCTTAAGTGTAACTAACTGGGTCTGTTCTTGCTGTGTGTACAAGTGTGGTACACAGAAAAATTTTGGTTATCAATATACTTCAGTTCATTATTTGGCAAGCTTATTTTCTCAATTATTCAATTGGTTGGTGTTAGATGATTAGAGGTGATCGGAAGAAAGCCTCAGCTGACCTAGATTTCGTTCTAGTTGGCACTCATCAGTCAACAAGGCGTATCTACAACCTTCAAAGAACTCATGTCCCTTCTTAGATTAGACCCCGTGTCACCCAGTGAGTATTGCAATCAGAGACGTTACCACTGAGCTACTCGGGCTCTCACACTTCAATCATCCAATATAGCCCTACAGGAGGTCAGTCAGGAGATCAAATTTCTCAGTGGTAACGTCTCTGACTGTAACAATGGGTGATGCGGTTCGAATCTCAGAACAGATATGAGTTCTTTGAAGATTCCAGATAAGCTTTGTTGAATGATGAGTGCCAACTAGCACGAAACCTAGATCACACGGGGCTTCCTTTCGATCGCCTTCAACCATATAATATCATGAAATTATTGTGCACCATGACGGCAAGCTACTTACTTAGCATGGTGGCCACATTGCAAACTTGACTGACAGAATTCAGTCGGAACTAGACAAAGAACTAGACACATTACACTAATTACTCACTAGTGTCCAATCAAACCAGTCAATTAATTGCCCGGAATCTATTGCTTTATGTTCCACTATGATGAAACTGCGAACAAAGTCATTAGTTTAGAAATAATGCCTTAGTCAATTTTTCTGTGCAACTATTTATGTTTCTTTCATTCACTTTATATACCGATGACAAATCAGTTGATTTTTCAAGCTGTGTGTATATATTCCTTCCCTGCTGTCCAGTATTTCGATTACTTGTAATGTTTAGCATAAACTTTTTTTTGTTTAACGAAACTGTGTATTCTGTTTCGCTTCCCTCTTCTTCTTTCGCTTCTTCTATACCACTTGTGTTATAAGCAGACGAAAGAGTCAGAAATGCTGATGTTTTGTTTTGTTATGTTTCCATTATCCAGTGTGCTTCTTTTTTTTGTGGTTAACACATTTACATTTATATATATTTTAATTCAATTTAGCCTCTCTTTCTTTCTCTACTGTTTTTTCTTTGTCTACTTTCCACTAGAATGACTGTTGTTTGTTTTTGCTTTTTTTTGGTTGTTGTTTTTTCTTTTTTACTTTTGATACTGTGTAGTCACTGAAATTTACTTTCATTTCTCTACCCTTTAACATTTTCCTTTTCGTTTCTACCTTTGTAGGTTGTTCATATAGAAAAAAAAACATTTCTTTTTGAAAAAGCAGAGAATAAAGTCTAGTTGGGGCAAAGTCGGCTTGCTTACAGTCTTGATACACATAGGATACCTGTTTGATCGAAGTATACGTTCATTATGTAACGACTGAAACCAATATGGTGTGGTCTGAGTGCAGGAAACGGACCTTTACACTCCACTGTATAGCTGACTAAAACTTCCTTGGGTTGCTGGTAATCACAAAAGGCTCCAAAGATAAGAGAATGAAATTTAGGTGTTGGTATGCAGGTATTTGACTGGTTTCCCGATTTTATCATGAACTCACGTCCATTGGAGGACCGCTGGAAAACGTGGGAGTAATGGACAGCTGTTTCGTCCTAGTTTGGGACCTTTCACAGTAGGCAAACGCCGGGGTTCGAAATCAGGATCCTGTGGTTACAAAGCGAGCTCGTAAACCATCAAGTCACTGGAACCTGATCCAATTCACGATATGGCGCGGATATTAGCTGATGTCATCGGCGAGTATTTGTTCTCACACCCTCAGTCTGCTGTACCTCAATGGTCACGACTTCCCACTGGAACCCAGATACCTACCTACCTGAATAGGGCCAGTCACCAATGAGCATGAGATTGATATTCAGGTGTTGGTTTTGAGGGATTTGATTAGTTGGTGAGTACTGGTGAAGAGTTTCAAATTAGGACAAAACAGCTGTCCAATACTATCAGATTTTCTAATGCTCCTCTAACCGATGTCAGTTCATGATGAAATCCTGAAAATGAAATTCATTTACGATAAAGTCAGTGGTACTAATTAACAGTAATAACATACCAAAGCTCAAAATCACCTGAACAATATCGATAGGCAGCTGGACAAATCAAATTAAACCTCAGTTGAAAGAAAATCAACCTTAAGAAGTACCTTAGAATCAAGTAGAATATCCCGAATAAGGTGGGATCAAAACTCTGTCATCAACAATCACATACTGAATAATTCTTTCAGACGGTCCAAGGATAGAGTGACCTGCACTCACTCAAACAAAATTTCAGTTATCAAGTAACACATTATCAATATCATCACATAACCACAAAGAGAAACAGTAAAATTGCAGAATAAAAGGGAACAGAGACACATAATAATAAGAACTAGGTCAACACGTGGTCCAGGGTTCGATCCTCGGCCACCGGCGCACTCCTTTACCTCCTCGCTAAGCCAGTAATAAAACTGGTAAACAGAGAAAAGGTTGGGCATGGGGCTAGCTAGCAACCCCATCCGGTAAAAATAAACACCACTTTAAGTCTCTAGCTTGAAGTTTTGTGTTCCACTGGGAACATAAACGAATATGAACTAAGTCAGCAGGTGATATGTGGACATAACCCAGGAAAATAATTACAAAGTTAGCTGAACTAGCCAAATAATTAATAATATTGTAAATAGATCGTTCAAGAGGGATTTTCTGAAAAATTATTCCGTTACACATCATTTTGAGAGTTCATACATGCGTGTCTGTGGAATTAATGAAGCTTGATGTCATCATCATCATCATTAAGTGTTTATTGGCTTGACCGGTTTCATTTTTTGTTTGTATTACTGACTGTTTGCTTATCTAACTGAATTCATTATCATCAGCATAGTTTTGTTTCTTTTTTTGTTGTTCAATGCTTTTATTGATTATACATGAATCGTTTTAGTTAACCGAATAAAAATATGGCGGCTATCTTAAATTAGTAGTTTCTTTAAAAATCAAAATAAATAGAACAAAAATTTAATGCTGATATACTCCTTCATTGGTATTTTTGATTTTAATAAGAAATGTGCAAATATTAAAGAAGTGGTAGGATTATTTAAAATGTGTAGAACAATTTAACATGGTGAATTTTAGAAGTCGAGTTATGAGTTACACAGACAACACATAAAATCACAGGTGTTAGTCTTTTTCGTGTGGAAACAACCAAAATCATTTCTAGTTCATCAACATCCTATGTTGGAAACGAATTCCTTTAGTTGTAAATAATAAGAATAATAATTTTTCCTTCACGTTCCCAGTGGAACATAGGGCTTCAAGGTAGTGGCTTAAAGTTTCTGTAGCAGTGTTTATTTTACAGGATGGGATGCCCAACCTTTCCTCTTTACCAGGATTTTTTCTGGCTTAACGAGGTAAAGGAGTGCGTCTGTGGCCAGGGATCGAACGCCGGACCATGTGCATGGTTGAGGAGCGTCCTAACCGCTATGCCACCGACACACCAAGTAATACTAATTTATTGAACTAACGGGAATCTAGGCTACTTTGTAAAGTTAACTGTGTGTACTGATCCAATTAAAGCATAATGCAGGTGAGTTGAAAGAGAGACTTCTATAGTTTGAACTATTTTGATATAGCTGATGAAGGGTAGTTAATTACTCGTTTTAAACGAGTAGACGAATTTACGAAAGTGTAAGTGACTTATCATCTCCAGTAGGTTGCAGTATTTACCTGGTATAACCTGTAGGAAACTTACTCGTTTCTGTATGTTCCTTGATGTTGTTTCGGCCTTTGAATTCATTCTCAGTAAATACACTGTTAAGTGAGGTTTCGTCACATGATGACATCAATACAAAACTTTAAAATCACAAAATTCAATGGATGTTTTCTGTTCGACCCTCCATAGAAACAAACTTATTTTAATCTCACCATGATATTAGATCATAAGAGGCAACCGAAAGGAAGCGCTATACCTAGGTTTCGTGTTTATTAGCACTTATCAGTAAGGTGCATCTACAGCTTCGCAAAAACTGATGTCCACCTAGTGCTACAGTTAAAGATATTTCCACTATTCTATCTACGCTTCTGTAGGTCTGTAATAGATTTATTGATTGACCACTGGGGAGTAACCACTTTCATGTATCCAGTCTCTATTATCATTGTAAGTACTTGTTATTTTATTCTTTTACGTTCCCAGTGGAATATAGGGCTTCAAGCTTGAGCGTTGAAGTTTCAGTAGCAGTGGTTTTATTTTACGGAGTGGATTTGCTAGTCTTAGGCCAAGTCTTCCCTCTTTACTCGGTTTACCCTCGTCTTAGAGAGGTAAAGGAGTGCGTTGACCGGGGATCGAACTCCGGACCACATGCATGTTTGGCGAGCGTTCTACTAATGCACCACCGATGCACCATCAGTCCCTGGTGGTGCTGAATGGACTCCCCAGTTAATTTACAACGTGCTCACTAATCTATGAGACTCACCGTCGTGATTTGGAACCTGAGTGGGAACCAACGTTCGTTCAACGTCACAAATACGCGTTGATGAGGAGCACTACCCTAGATCTAGAGCTTTCTTCCAATTGGCTCCTACCTTCTAATAATGTGTTAAAAAGTGCAAAACGATGGTAAATCTCCTATATTGGTTAGCTTATTGCATACTATCTATAATAAAAATATGATTATAGATACACCTTAGTGTTACCCTTCCAACATTGCGTTTAAATCAAATTACAGCCACAGTTTCCTTCAATGGGAACGACAGGGATGCTGTTTCCATGAACTTTCAATCTGTTGATTAGAATGTATTTATTGGTTCATCTGGATATACTCCATATTTCATAACACTGTTCGTACGGAACTTATTTCGGTTAAATGCAGACTATTTTTTAGAATCATGAATGATGGTATAAATGTTTCAGGAATTGCTCATTATGTTGTAAATCGTTTCATGCTTTAGTCTTTAATGATACCGTCGTGATATATGGTGTAGTAAGTAATTGAAGGATTGAACGGATATATTTCGATGACAAAATATCGTTCTTCAGTCTTCGTTCTGTTTCTTCCATTGGTGTGCATTACTTAAAAACCTACTATAATTTAGAAAGTATTATTATTATATCCTTTAATTCCTAGAGGAACATAGGACTTCAGCAGCGCGTTTCTATTGCGTTCGGTTCTCTGTCAACGTTTTCACCTGGCTCTAAGTCTGCCCACACGCTTTGATCTCCTCTTCAAATGACCTCCTCCAAGTCACCCTTGCATTGACGATCAACTCGCCGCTTCCCTTTCGGGTTCCACTCAAGAGAGAGAGCCTGTCGTGTGATGTCACTTGATGATTTGTCTTTTCAGACCATGGTCAAACCGCCTCCATTTCTTCCTGCATATTTCTGGCACAATCGGTTCCTGCTGGGTTGGTTTGTTAATTGCCAGAGATCCTACCCTGTTGCTGATCTTTTCTGGCCATCTGATATTGATTATTGAGCAAAGACAGCTGTTGATGAAGGTCTGCAGTTTGTTTGAGGTGCTCTTTATGACGCACCAAGTCTCTGATCCGTATAGTAGCACTGACTTTACACTGGAGTTGAAAATCCGGATCTTATTTTCGTGCTGAGTACTGTTGATCTCCATACAAACTTGAGAGTAATGAAAGCTTGTGTTGCCTTCCCGATACTCGTTTCTTTGATACCCTCATCAGTTCCATTCGCCTGTAGTTGAAACGATGCTTCTCAGGTGGGTAGGTAGGTAGGTGAAGGAGGTTGTTTCTCCCAGATTCCTCCCATTTACGCTGATTATTCTCTGTCGTTGTTGCTGTTGCTGTCGCTGTTGTCCAGGAATCTTCGTCGCCTCTGTTTTATCTATGTTCACCTGAAGTCCTATCTTTGATGCTTCCTCTGCCGACTTGTTGCTTTTCACTTGCATATCTTCCAGTTTGTGGGAAATCAGACATATATCATCGGCGAAGTCCAGATCCTCCAAGTTTTTTGTGTGAGTCCATTTTATGCCTGTTTCCTCGTTGCCCGCTGTTTGTTGCATTATCCAGTCTACTGCAATCAGGAAGATCATTGGCGATAGTAGGCAGCCTTGCCTTACTCCTGTTTTCACTTCAAAGGCTTCCGGAAGTTTCCCGTTGTGGATTACTTTGCATGTATAGTTGTCGGTGGCACCACGTAGTAGCGAAGTAGTTTTCAAATCACCTCTCGATCGACGCTGTCGAAGGCCTTTTCAAAGTAGTCAAACGGAAACTTGACCTTGATACGCTTTTCGAATCTAGAAAGTAGTGAATAGTAATTTGAAACTTACTGATGAAACCAGCAAGGATTCACATAGTACGATTTTATGGCCTACCCAAAGTGCACAAACTGGTCTTCTTCTTCTTCATTCAGTTTTAGATATGTATAATTGACCTATATCGTGGGACGACAAAGTGATTAGATAAAATTTTGGAACCTATGTAAAAGAAATTGTGAGTTAGAAAAGTATTGATATGTTTGGCTTTGTCTGAATTTAATATGATACATATGGATGCATCCTCTCTGTTCACGAATACACCATTTGTTGGAACGCTGGTTGAGCGGTAGAATGATCACCAGCCATGCACGTGGTCTAGGGTCCGATTCCTTTGGGCACACAACTTTATCTAACCTAGATCGGTGTAAAACTGGCAAAGAAGAAATGTGGGGTGTGATGCTAGCATCCTTAATGGGAACGCAAAGGAATAAAACAAATAACAGTGGAGCGGTGGACCGCATGCACCAACAAACCGCTAACAGATGAATGGACATGGGTATTCTACTGTCTAGCCTTAAAGAGTTACTCCTTAAATGTATTATGAATGTAAACTTTGCTTTCAGTAATACATATTACTGGCAAGGAGGTGGAATTCCTTCAGACTCACGAGTAGGTGCTGTTCTAGAAGGCTTCTCCCCCGTGGAACTTGAAAATAGACTATTGAATCATGTTTTCAATCTGATGGACTAGTATTGTCGTTATGTTGATGATGCATTTATCTCACTCAGTTAGTGAGAATGTAAATGTCAGTGAATTGTTGATACACTTTAATAAAAAAACACACTTCGATTACTTTTACTTGTTAACAGGAGAAGGATAATGCACTGCGTCTTCCATATGTCTTGATAAATAAGTGAAAGAATGAGTCATCTGGGGGAAACATGTATTATGGAAAATAACACATATTAGATGGTCGCCGAAGAAAATGTCAGTGGGTCGAGCATGCACTGAAGACACTTGCCAAGCTGTCACTCGTGTGGGACCTAAATGGTGCCCTGATGCTCACTAGCGACTGTCCCTATTCAGGTAGTTAACCTGGAGCTCTAGTGGGAAGCCGTGACCAGTAGGGTACAGCAGGTTGAAAATGAGGCAGTAACCCATCGAAGAAGACATTGTGAAGTGGTCGCGCTATGTCATGAATTGGCAGAAGTTAGAATTCATGGGCTGGTCATTGAATCGGGTCCCAGTGGCTTAATGGTCCACGAGATCGCCCACCTTGTAACCAGAAGGTATTGGGCTCGAAGTCCGGTGGGTGGGTGCGTACTAATGAAGAGTCCCAGACTAGAACGAAACATCTGTCCAGTACTCCCAGGTGGTTTTCCAGTGTTTATTTAACTGATGTCAGATGATGATGAAATCCTCCATGCTATTAAATGGAAAAAGACGAGTTGGCCGCGAGTCCTAGACAGACATGGTGGAAGTTGTATGCCAGAAATTCGTGGGAAAAGCTGAAGAAGACTTCAGAGGACAGGACAGTTGTGGAGATCTGCTGTTGAAGCCCTATGTACCACTAGGAACCCAAGCGAATAATTATAATGTAAGGATAGATATTTGGACAGTCTTCAATTCCTGGTAATTTTTCCGATAAACTGTACAAAGAAAAACGGTGACATATGTCTTCAACCCTGCGCTTAAAAGGCTTTGAGGATAAGTGTACGTGAGTACGTTTCGAGTATTGGCGAAAAAAGATTTAAACATGAATAAAATGAATAAGATATATTACATTTGTTTATTAGTTCATTTTTCAACAGAAAAATAAAAGGCAAAAACGTGCATGTATGACATTTTTTGTTCTCTAGGAATTGAGTTTTCTTATCAATAATGTGTCACGTCCTTATACGCGTGACTTAGATTATCATATGAAGTATTGGAATTATGCTGACATTAGACTGTTAAATATGATTAATTTTCAAGTATTGGTTTTGTAGGCATTTTGTTTGATTGCATGGAGGATTTCATCATGAGCTGACATCAGTTAGAGAACCACTGTTAAACCAGCTGAGAGAACTGGACAACTACTTCATCCTGGTTTGAGACGCTTCAGTGGTACGCACCCACGTACCGGGGTTGGAACCCAATACCTTCTGGTTACAAGGTGAGCTAGCTTGTAGACCATTAAGCCACTGGGACCCGATCTAATGGCCAGTGCATGAATTCTAACTTCTGCCAATTCACGACATAGCGCGACAATTTCGCAATGTGTTCTTCGACGAGTAGCTCTTCCGCCTTCAGCCTGAAGTACCCAACTGATCACCGCTTCCCACTTGAACCCCATATTACTACCTACATGAATAGAGCCAGTCGCTAGGAAGCATCAGATTAATTTTCAAGTATTGGTTCCGTAACAAGCTCGCCTTGTAACCAGAAGGTATTGGATTCGAACCCCGGTGGGTGCGTACTGTTGAAGAATCCCAAATTAGGCTGATGAAACAGCTGTCCAGTACCCCCAGCTGATTTTTCAGTGGTTCTGTAACTGATGTCAGCTCATGATGAATTCCTTCATCCAATCAAATATGAATAACTCAATTTAGATTTAGGAAGGAAGACAGTTAAATCGGTTTTCTTATGCTTAGTTGAATAGTGTTCACATTAACACACTCTGAAATATATATATATTTATATGACTAATCATGTTAATTCGTGTTGTGAAAATATCCGTTACAATGCAGGCTCTAATTCTATGTATTTTTTATAGATTTCGACAGCAGTCTGGAATGACATATTTAGTAAAACTTTGTGAAGAATAAAAGTCGGTTAGTGATTCTTGAAAATCAATTTTTGTTAAAAATTATTTAAAATAATCATAGCTTACCCAAGGAAAAATAAAAACAAGATTTTCTATAGTTTGGTCTGTAAGGTTTGTTATGTTTTCACGAGTTGATCACGGATTGATATCAGTTAGAGAACCATTGAAAACCAGCTAGAGGGAGTACTGGACATCTACTGTTTCATCCTAGTTTGGGAATCATCGGAAGTACGCACCCACTGGGATTCGAACCCAGGACATTCGGTTACAAGGCGAGCTCGTATACCATTCAGCCACTGGGACCCGATTCAATGGCTCATGAATTCTAACTTCTAACACGACCCCAACCATTGTCGTTGATGGGACATCCATCCACACACGTGACATCTAATTGGACCTCACTGGTCATGACTTCTCACTTGGGGTCGCGCTAAATCACAAATTGGTAGAAGTTAGAATTCATGAGCCATTGAATCAGGTCCCGGTGGCTGAATGGTATACGAGCTCGCCTTGTAACCGGAATGTCCTGGGTTCGAATCCCAGTGGGTGCGTACTTCCGATGATTCCCAAACTAGGATGAAACAGTAGCTGTCCAGTACTCCCTCTAGCTGGTTTTCAATGGTTCTCTAACTGATATCAGTCCGTGATCAACTCGTAAAAACAAGATTTTTCTGAACATTTCGCTGTGTAAGCTACAGCTTCTTCAGCAGCAGAATTATTTGGATTTTATTGACCACCACAAAATATAGTCAAAAACTACATACAATTGAAGTGAGTTCCTTTGAAGGTCACTTATCGGTAGACAATAGTACCAACAGAAAAGTGTATATACTGTCATCACATATTTGTAATGACTTGTGTCAAATTTTCATATATGCGTTCTGGTCTGTATGAGTATATGTTGTTTGCTACGTGGAAAACACGTCCAAACATGATCATATTTCATAATATATGCTCATCATGTAGGATTAAATTTGATTTTTCTCAGTCATCTGTTTTGGTTCATGAGATTTTGACATATAGGTGATATATCTATGCCTTCTCTACTATTTGCTGTATATTTGATGTGGTTAAAATATGCAAGCTTCAGAGGTCAACCTATCTTTATGTGATTGAAAGCCTTTTCCTCCAATATGATAAATTTTGATTGGAAATGGTTATCCGATAAAGCTGACATATAATATTATCCATAAAAAGGAACAGAAGGGAAAACAGGAAAAAAAGAAGAAAAATCTTGGCTGTTGCCGATAGCCGTTGCGTATTGATAGCAGACAGCGGAACAACAACTTCAGAGACCACTTGCTTCATATAATATTAAAGTCTATTTCAAGCTCTCTAATTCTGTAGAGAAAGCTTTAGTGAATGTCAAAGATATGGTTCCCAAAATGTCACAAAGTAATCGTGTCTACAGGATAAAGTGCTCAGAATGTGAAGCATGCTGCATAGGGGAGAGCAGTAGACAGGTGAAGGTCAGAGTGAATGAACATAGACTATGCGAAAAATATCCAACTAAATACTTGTATCGTTAATGTGTTTTATTACATTGACAAATTTGAACCTGATCGTTATTTGAAGTTTTCACTTGAAATAGCTTAAATTTGAATATTTAGTTTAACTCAAGGGATAAAGTATTTCATAATGTATAGTCAAAACACCTCAAGGATTTCCAGGTATTGGTTTTTGTAGGGATCTTTTTTGTTCGATTGGTTGGGGGAATTCATCATGAGCTGACATCAGTTACAGAACCACTGGAAAACCAGCTGAAAGTACTGGACAGCTGTTTCGTCAGCCTAATTTGGGACTCTTCAGCAGTGCGCACTCATCACAGGGGTTCGAACCCAGGATCTTCTGGTTGCAAGGCGATCTCATAGACCATTAGGCCCTGGGACCCGATCCAAAGGCCCATGAGCTCTGACTCCTGACTAATTCCGCTTCAAATGGCCACTTTTAAAGTACCTAATTATTTAGGAGACATTGATAAAAGCATTCAATGGTTCAGACGCTGAACCTCTTATTCAAGCTACTTTTCTTGCTATAAAATATGCAAGAGTTATTTTACAGGGATTTTCTTTTCTTGCAACTTTTATCATGAAATGATGTCAGTTAGGTAGCCATGAAAAACCAAGAAGCCAAGCTCTTAGACGATTTAGCCACTGGGACGCCTATTCATTGACCCATGAATTCCAACTTCTACTGTCAATGAGTCTCACGCTAGGACGTGACAGCTATTCAGTGCTTCCTAGTTTCCAATGGTTCCCTAACTGATGCCAGTCCGTACAAACTAACTCTTTAAGATTAACATGATGCTCGTTCTTGACTGTCTGAAGGACAAAATTGCCTGGAGTTCTGCTGGAAAGTCGTGACCAGTATGGTCAACCATTTGGGCGTTAGAGTGAATACTCTCTAATGACATTTCTGGTCACGCTAAAATCATCACTAGGCAGGAGTTGGAGTTCATAGGCCATTTTATTCTGGTATCAGAGGTTGAATAGTCTACCAGATCGCTTTGTAACTAGGAAGTTATGGATTTAGATCCAGATGGAGGAGTTTTTCTGAGGAGTCCCGAACTAGGATGTGACAGCTGTTCAATACTTCACAGTTTTCAGTAGCTCTGTAACTAACATCAGTACGTGATCAAATGTAAGATATTCACTATCCATCTAAATTATCTAATCCCTTCACGTATGACTGATCAGAAGGGCTTTCAATATATTCGACACTTTCACATTTATTATGTTGGTTTACTATTATTATGATTTTTTTTTATTACAGCTTGATTCCACACTGTATTTTTGGTACTATTATGGAATTTTCAGCATGGATTTCGGTGGCCCAAATTTTTCAGGCCGACCATTAGATATCAGGTGTGAGTCGGCAGGGGATCGAACCCCGGCCATGTGCATGGTCGGCGAGAGTCCTAACAACTGTGCTACCGACGCACTTTAAGAATTCAGTTCGGTACAAAGACTTTGTGGGCCTCAGGAAGGAAATTACAAATCAGGAAACCCATCCATCAGTTTTATCTCTGCGTGTCAATGTGGACTTAAGATAGGTGTATCGAGATATAGATTTTCATCTTCCAAATTATAGTCGAAGTTAATTGGATGTGTGTAAAACTACAGACTGCAGTGATGACCGTTTAGGCTTTATTTCATCTAAAGTTTCCTAAAGTTTCAGCAACAGTAGTGTTGTTTTCACAGAATGAGTTTACTAGCCAACCTCAGGTTCAATCTTCCGTTTTATACGGCTTTGTTACTGGCAAGATGAGGTTCAGGAGTGCGTCCGTTATAGATCTATCCCAGAGCTTCTCATGTGCATTCTACCATATTTTCGTAAAATTATTCAGATCACAAATTTCACATTTGAAAGCAATAAATTATTTGATTTTGACGACTTCGATTTTCTTCTCCAATATTAGGTAAGAATATTCAAAACAACTTGTATTTTCTTAAAATTCCCTTGGGACTACAGTTTTGTCTTTGTGATTTTATGCATTCAAACTTTGGTAGACAATAAATTTATGTTTGTCGGTTTATTTAATGCTCGATAATTTCATATTTTAATATAAATGATGTCGGTTGATTACATGTGATAATAGGAAGGCTTTTAAAATGTGTATATTTTCTATAAGCAGTCATTAGCTTAGTACTCGTTGGTACGTCTTGAATCAATCGATGGATTTTTTTGAAATACAAGCTTGTGTTGATCAAAGCAGAGAAATTTTCGATAATCAGCATTGGAATCAACTTTTTCTTGTATTCAGATTTGATTATAGATTGAAAGCCAGGGAGTAATAGGTTGCTGTTTCGTCCTGGTCTGAGACATTTTATCCACGATCCCATCGGAAATCGAGCCCAAGACCTTCATGTTACGAGGCTAGTTCATTGACCATTAAGCCACTGATACTGAATCCACTGAACGATTCTCGATATATAGCTCCATCCCAAGCCCATCACACCCGATCAGATAGACCCCCCTGATCATGACTTCTCACCAGAACTGCGGTCAAATTTATCATGTTATCCGTCTCTCGAAAGTGTCCAAAAACATTTCCGCCTAACTGTTAGTGAATGCTTCTATGGTTCGGCTACTAGAAGGTGAGGCTAACTGCCATCATCTCCGGCCAGTTTAAATAAGCATCCACTAGAACCAAATAATAAACACCACTAGCCAGCCCATGGAACTCGATATGTGGTCGGGAACATGGTTGTGAGGGCAGTAATACTTCCAGCTGTTTTCGTAGTGGGTTTCTTTTACCACTGCCTTATATGACTGGCCTCGGTCGATGAATTTCATTATTTTAGCATCCATACTTGACCAGTTTACATAACTTCTGGCAGTAGACTTTATGCACCCAGTTCCTGTGTGCCTACTTTGAAACTACTTCAGTGCGGCCTTTCCAAAGGTTTGAGATATTGCTACAATTCCTCCAAACGCTAGGCAGTCATCAATGGTACTGAGGCCGTCATGCTGGTGAAATAGTTCCTTGAGTTCATGATTTGAAATGGATACTGCCATGTGTTTCCAACGAACTCCATAGCTTGCTGTAGAGTATCATCTCTTTCTGTGGCTTACCTTATTCCTCCTGATGTAATCTGCAGTTGCTGATTAGTAAATGCTAACAAGTTCTGACGGCAACTTTCTGTCTTAAAGGATGCGATAGCTGTTTCTATGCCAAAAATTATACAAAAGTGATATGTACCACCAGTGTCATTGGCCAGTATTTGTCCTCACACCCGACTTGGTAGGCTCCACTGATCACGACCTCCCATCAGAACTCCAGTCAACATCTTCCTGTAGCCAGTCATCAATAAGCATAGGATTAATCTGGAAGCGTTAGTTTGTTCGGAGGAGGCTGGTTCATGGGTACATACTGCTGAAGGGCAGCAAACTAGAACGAAACAGCTGCTCAGTACTCCTTGATACCCAATGGTTCGCTAATCGACATCAGTCCGTGATCACATTTGATACTAATCAAATCTCTACATACCAGCACCTGGAAATTATCTTCTATTAGGACTGTTTCTCCAAGCACTCAGTTGAATAAATAGTCCAGTGTGAATGTAGAAACTTTTTATGGAATTGAAGAAGTTTACAATAATCCCTTTGTTTTTAACTCTTTTCAACTCAGAAGATCACCTAATCCTTATGTTCTATTTAAAGGGACAAATCAGTCACATGAACACAGTTTACCTCAGATCTCAATGAGGAAAGCCAATTGTTAATCAATAAATGTCAATGAAATATAAGTTATTTGAATGGAGGCTAATCTTATTTTATTCCGCTTATATTGAGATTATGTTGGTGTACTTAACAGAGGATCTCTGTGTATAATACTACTTCATTTTGAATTGCATTTTGTATGTTGAATGTGTTTACTATCCAAGCAACTATTCACTAGAACCTTGTTTTTGCCTATTCTGTTTGGAAACTATAATGTGTTTAGGAAGTATGCTACTGACAAGATTTATAAGTAGTATATAGATGCAGATATGTATATATGTCATTTGTAAGAATGGATGATTTCATCATGAATTGACATCAGTTAGAGAACCATTGGAAAACCAGCTGAAAGTACTGGACAGGTGTTTCGTCAGCAGTACGCACTCATTACGGGGGTTCGAACCCAGGACCTTCTGGCTACAAGGCGAGCTCGTAGACCATTGAGCCACTAAAACTTGACCCACTGGTCCTTGATGGTACTGATGAAGAATCCCAAACTAGGCTGACGATAAAGCTGTCCAGTACTCCCAGTTGGTTTTCCATTGGTTCTCTGACTAATGTCAACTCATGAAAGCATCCATCCAATCAAACATTCGAAAACCAATATTTGTAAGAATATCAAACAGTAGACAGATGGATCTAATAGTAAACAGAAGAAATAAACGATACTTATGAAATAACATGGAAAACAAGACAGGCAAGCAAAGAGGAACAATATGGAAGATAAGGCAACACTATCGAAGATATATGCAAATTTCGATTCTACTGTTTGGTAGACGTATTATGGCTATATAACTGTGTAACAAGTTGGCAATAAATACCGATAATCATATCAAGGTAGTAGTCACTCAAACAACTTTCTAACTTCGTTTATATAATTCCATTATTTTCCATTGCTTGACTTGACTGGTAGTAGTATTTTCTATATTTCCGAAATGAGTGATGAGTCATTTCTATTCCACGTATCGGGTGCAGACTCGATGAACCAGGATTCAATTTCCAATCGCTCTCTCTTCACCCAATTATATTACTTCTTAGAATTTTAACCCTCTCCCATCCTCTATTGACAGAACAAAATGGGCGATCAACCTCTCATCAAAGGAACTAAGCTCTAATGAGATGAAAGTACTTGAGAAAGGATTCTATTTCAACGTAACAGTTAGTAAATTAAAACCAGAGGATGTTACTCCTAACACAGAAGTAGCACTAAGTTCAGTAGATAAGACGACAGAAGAAGAGGTTCGGCGACAATGTGCGTTAACCGTGAAAAATCAAAAGAAAGCTAAATCAAACATAACACAGTAGGGAAGACTAGCTCTAATAAGTCTAAAACAGGATAAAAACATCGTCATCACAAAAGCTGATTGAGGAAACTCTACAGTAGTTTTGAATATATCTGATTATATCAAGAAAGTCACTTAACACACTGCAACGAAGAATAAAGCCGTCAGTGAGTGTGTTGTAATTATTTGTAATCGTAGTATTAGTATTTCGAGATGACCGAATTACAAGAATCCAACCAAAACACAGAAAGGGCGGAATTCAGGAATTTGTATTTAGCAGAATTATAATGCAATTCATATAAGAAATATTAACAATCAACAGTAAGTATTTAAACAATACAGAGATAGAAATTGTCAATCACCACATCCGCCACACGTCGAATATCTCCTTGCGTATTTATAACGATGTCTCGGTTTGCTTGCAAGTAGCTGCGACCTTCTAACTGATTCTGTGATATCATTTTCATCAGTATTATCTGGACTTATTTCTGAATTATCTACAAAATCAGGATTATTAGCGGAATCATTAATATTATAATTGGAACGACCTACTTCATTTATTGTCACTTTGTCCAGGTGTCTGTTATGAACTGAGTGATCTTTGATGTCTAATATCTTCACCATTCGATTTCCCATTCTTTGTAGTATGATACCAAGAGAAGGTCTATAATCACTCCCTCTGTAATAATGTACATTAGAAGTCGTGGACATCAGATGCTTTCTGAGAATTCGAGATTTGAATAGTTTTGCAGGACTTTCATGGGTACTTGTATGCTCTGCATTCAACAGACGCAGCCTATGCATATGCAGCAATTCCTCCATTTTAATCAGTTGCTCTCTCATCTCATTCAGTTTTTCTCGTGTTTTCGACAGTTCGCATTGTAACTCGGCTACCTCATTTTTGAAAACAGTTGACGCTTGAGTTGCTGAACTTGTAGTGGAGGTTTTCATTGGATGAGATTGAGTATTTTGAAAAGTTGAAAGACACATTGACTCCATTTTACTAGACAGATTGGGAGAATTATAAGAATTCTGAGTAACATAAGTATTCGAACTTCTGCAAACAGTCTTGATGTGTCCAACTTTACCACATTTGTGACACTTAGCACCCCGAAAACGGCAAGTGCTTCGTAGATGTAACTTTCCACAGGATAAACACGGTTTAATGTTTTTGATCTCTCGCTGCATTCTATTACCTGTGGACAACAGTTTGGATTGCTTTCCATGAACACTTGTATTTTCGACTTTAGACAACATGACATCAGATACTGACGTAGTGGGAGCAGAGTATTCACTGTTGACATCTTCATATGTAATACATAAATCTTTAGCAGTTTGAAAGGTACAAGAAGGAATCTGAATTAACTCTTTCTCTAACTTAGGAATATTGATCCCAGCAATTAGACGATCACGTAGTTGAGTATGCAGCTGATCTCCAAAGTTACACTTTGAAGCTTGTATTTGGAGTTGAAGAATAAAGTCTCTAATCTTCTGGTTGGGAGCACGAACCAGTTTGTTGAATTGAGCCCTCTCTCTTGTCTCAAAAGTAGTTACATGAAAGTGATGTATCAGAAGTTCACGGAGCTTGTCATATGACAGAGAAATGGGTTTATCTGGAAACGCCAGAGTCTTCACTAGGCTATATGCATCTAGCCCAATAGCAGTAATGAAATGTGCTGGAATTTTGTCATCCCGAACGTTCTTTGAAATGCACCATGCATCGAAGCATTCAAGGTAATCAGCAATCTCCCGCGGTGAACCATTTATAGGAAATTTTCCAAGGTTATTTAGTTCCATCGCGACGCCAATTTGTTGTAATTATTTGTAATCGTAGTATTAGTATTTCGAGATGACCGAATTACAAGAATCCAACCAAAACACAGAGAGGGCGGAATTCAGGAATTTGTATTTAGCAGAATTATAATGCAATTCATATAAGAAATATTAACAATCAACAGTAAGTATTTAAACAATACAGAGATAGAAATTGTCAATCACCACAGAGTGAGTCTAAATGGTTTCATTGAATGCCTAGAATTAATAATGCTAGTAGAATATATGGTACTATTAAAATACATAAGCCAGATTTCCTCAAACGACCAATAGTAGATTTCAGGAATACCCCTACTTATGAATTATCAAAACACTTAGCTCTAATACTATGTCCCATTAGTAATCCTTCAAACTCTAGATTAACTAATTCATGTGAGGATGGAAAATAAACTATATGACATTCAGTTAAAGAATAATGAAAAAATGATCAGTTTTGATATAACTAGTCTGTACACTAACATACCAATCTATACAACCTTAGAAGCAGTTAAAAGAGAACTAACATCTGATTCCGATTTTAGTCATAGGACAAAGCTACCCACTGAGAAAATTCATTTTAGGGATTCAGTTATGTCGCACATCTACTATCTTTAAATATATTAAATAAACAGAAGGTGTATCAATGCGATGGATCATCAATATCCCCTATCCTAGCAGACATCTTTATGGACAGTTGGGAAAATATTGCATCTAATGCATTTTAATCCTAATTCAAAAATATCGTGAAGATATGTGGATGACACTTTCACACCAAAAATGTTAACTAACAGAACATATCTTTAGCCTATTTACACGTATAAACTCACTAGGAAAGGGAATAAAATTCACATTCGAGTAGGAAAATGAACAAGGAGAATTAGCTGTTATGTTAGATTGTAAAATAAAACGAACAGAAGAATACAAACTCTACACACTTGCGTTTATAAAAGGCCAACATATTCTAATAGATTAATAGACTTCAATTCATCTTATCCATCGTTGTCCGTAAAGTCAGGCTAAGTTAAGTGTTTAACAAACCGAGCAGTGGCACTAAGTAGTACAACAAAAGACCTAATTGATGAAAAGAAACAGATAAAAGAAGAGGAGTTGGTGTTAAATAACTATCTTATAAAACGAACTCATTAGGAATATTGAAAAAGGTCGAAAGCAAGATAAAAATAATGGTGAAACTAATAATGATAATATAAATAAGAAAGAATATAAGGCATCTGCAGTAGTTTTACCATATAAGAAGGGGACATCTGAGACCCTACGTAGGATTCTCGACAAAGCAGGAATTAGAGTGGCATTTAAACCTGCAAATTCACTGAGGCAAGGACAATTTCTGTAGGCTAAAAGACTCAATGGAACCAATTGAAAAAAAATAATATAATTTACAAAATACCCTGCAATGACTGGGAGGTCAACTACATAGGTCAAACTAGTAGGTCAGGGGTAGTCAGATTGTCAGAAAGAAGTTAAGTAATTTAGAGAAAAACTCAGCGATTGCACTTCACGCATTAACACACAACCACACAATAAGGTGGGTGGGAGAGGGTTAAGATTCTAAGAAGTAATATAGGTAGGCGGAGAGAGAGAGAGATTGATTGTTCATCGAGTCTGCACCCAGCACATGCAATAAGAATGACTCATCGCTGATATCCGAGATATGGAAAGTATTACCAGCAATCAGATCAAGAGATGAGAATTAGTGAAACCAAATAAAAGAAGTTGAAATGTTGTTTGAGTATTGCCTTGATATAATCATGAGCAGTAATAAGTTGCGCTCGAAATGTCGTCATCAGTAAACATTACTGTATAACACTGTGAGACTTTACGAAAATCATTGTTTTGATCAAAATAGAATTATAATCTACCACAGTGCACAAGTTCTATTCTTATATCAATTAGCAATAAATAATTCCTTTACCGATTCTCCTATCTCCTACCAGTTCACACGCTGACTGACTGTGATTCCATTGAAAAAGAATCATACCACCACCTGCTGTGCGTCTTGGGAGTGAGTGATTGTGAAAATTGCTTTCATGCAGCTTTCAAGTAACATGAAAGTAATTTTTTATCATTTTTTTTACAAGAAATAAAGTGTGATCTTTTCAGGGAAAGTGTCTGATTTGAAAACAGAACAAAAACTAAGCATTTTCAATGTTCAGCATATTCGGCAAAATATCGTTAAACAATGCTGATACCTGCACACATGCTGTTGCTCAGTCAGAGGATACTTAATACGTGAAGGAATGTAGTTGAATGTGTTTGTAGCAGTCGGTGTTAAATTGGACAGTGTGACTATTGAATACTTCAGTGCATTCATAGACATTTTATGATAGATATAGTTTATTATTGTAAGTGTATACCTCTCAGCTGATGGTGAGCTATAGCTGTAACGACCGAAGTCTATGTCTTGTGGTCTGAACACAGAAAAAAGACTTTTGTGTTCTATTGTATAACTAATCAAAACTTTCTTCAGCTACGCAGGATCACAAAATGTCCCGAAGATACTGCCAAAAGACAGTTGCTTGTAATAAAATCTGCGATATTCAACAATGTCTTTATGGTAGGTGTACAGATCAAATTGGCTTCCAGTTGCAAATCATATACTGATGACCAAGAAAAATATTCCTAACAAGGTGGGATCAAAACTCTGTCGTCAAGAATCACACACCAAATAATTCTTCGGGACAGTTGAAGATCACAATCCCCTTGGCTCACTCACACAAAACAACACAGTCGTAAAACAACAGACTATCAATATCATCACTCAGCCTCTAAATGAAGCATTAAAATGAGAGATTAAGCAGAGACAAAGACAAATAATAAAGTGTTGGTTTGTAAGGATTTGATTGGTTTCAGGATTTCATCATGAGGTGACATTAGTTAGAGAACCATTGGAAAACCTGGAGGGAGTACTGGACAGCTGTTTCGTCAGCCTAGTTTGGGACTCTTCAGCAGTACGCACCCACCGCCATGGTTCGAATCAAACACCTTCTGGTTACAAGGCTAGCGAGCTCGTATACCATTAAGCCACTGGCAACCGATCCAATGGCCAGCCCATGAATTCTAACTTCTGCCAATTCACGACATAGCGCGACCCCTAGCCAATGTCTACGGGGAGTATTTTTCCTCATACCTGACCTGCTGCACCCTACTGGTCATGACTTCTCACTAGAACCGCAGGTGAGTAGCTATCTGAATAGGGTCAGTCGCCAGTGAGCATCTCATTGATATTCAAGTGTTGGTTTTGTAGGATTTGATTGGTTCATTGACAGTATATTCTGTAACAAAATGCTCTCTGAACTGAAGCACTAACTATTCCATTATGATAACTCTACTTTATCTCCTTCAAGAAATCCACGATATTTAGTTGAAAGCCAATGGTAAGATATTCAGAAGTACATTTTGAGACTCAAGGATATAACTGAAGAATGGTTATTTCATGTATTGGAACACGTTGCCACCCACAGTCATACTTTTCCTCACGTTTAGTAGAAACTTGCAAATCATAAGCTTGTAAACATTTTTAATACACACCAGAGTGGATTATGTCATTAGAGGTCACATCTTGATCGATTAAAACGAACTGAACGAGGGAGAGTATATGCAATAGAGAGATTTAAGTTTTTGGTAGCCCAACTTTTAAGCAAGCCGCCATTATTATCATTTTTGTTATGAACAACAATAATGCTGTTTAAAATTACATTTAATCAATAATAATATTGATAGATTACATTTCAAAAGCATCAGCAAGAGAGAAATAATATGCATTCATACAACACTCAAGTAAATATCAGTTAAATTATTCAAAGTATGCCACAGTTTTTGAATTTATGGGTTCTACAGCAGATCAGGGTAGTAATACTGAGTGGAACTGTTTCTTTCTCACTCTTAGTTTCGGTTGATTTAAGTGAACTGCAATGGCGTCTCGTGTTTGGACTGTTTGACCTATGGTAATATATTCGATACCCGATAAATGATACAGCTGGATTCTTCAATGCAAGCTTATTTTGTGGCCTGTTTGGACGAGGTGGTCAATATAGAGCTGTTGGCGATTTCAACAACGCCTTTATTCAGCCACCGTGGAAAGTTAGTTTCCTAGAGCAACGGTTAATATAACTGGCTGTACAGCAGTAGTTGAATTAGTAGATATAATTCGAGGTAGGGTAGCCTAGTTACTTCGTCTTTCCCTTTCGGAATCGAAAATTCGCCTTAAAAACAATCACCATTTTGACTTGTAGATATTCGACCCTTCGAAATTTTGTTTTTGGTGTTTAGAGAACTATGAAAGCTATTTAAACACACCTATTCAACATTGTCACCATTATAATAGAGAACTAATCAATTGTGAGTGGGTTGACCGATTAATTAATTAAAAGAGAAGGTCAACTATTATTTAGCGTGTTTAATTTTCAGACTTGAAAGTGGAATCAATGAGAAATCTCAGATAACCGTAAAAATGGACAGGTTAAACAGTTTTTCATTTGAATAGAATTTGGAGATAAGGGAAAATTTAACTGTCTGGCTTGGTCACAGTAATCTCGGTTATCGAATAGATGCCACCAACGTTCCAAATCTGCTAAATAAAATCCCTATTTATACGTAATTATCCAGAAAGAAATCCATTCACACAATCTAGTCTGATTTTAAAAAAATCATCAAGGCAGGATGTGTCAAATAGTCAGCCTATAATCATAATCGATGAATTAGTGGCATTATTTTACTTAGGCCAATTCTGATTGGTTTATTCCTAGACTGGATATCGATCACCATATTAAGAATTTAATCAAAGTCCCTGCCTTGAATAGTGCAAAATCATTAGAAATTTGTGTGAAGCAGTAGAAGGCTTTCATTCTATAGTTGAATGGAAGTATATTAACTCGGAAGTAATCCAGCTAAAATTAAAAAAAAACATTTCTCAAGGTCGTTATCATGTGTAAGCACAAAAAGCATCAAATAAGCTGACATTGATGACTAATGAGTCTGTGTTGAATCATTTTCGATGAATATGTGGTTTGTATTAACTCAATAAATCTCTTTTTCTGTATTCCGTTATTATCAATTCAAGCATCCCATTATCCTGAATAACCTTTTTTAAAATTCGAAAACTTCATTGGAATAAAGAATATTGTGGTTCTGTTAAACCGTAAACTACCGTTGAAGAAAGGTTACAGGTTTAATCAATATGACGAATATAACGGAGAAGATTTTCAGCTCAGGTAGGTGATTTTGATTTAGTTATCTTCTCTGTGGACCCCCACAAAAATTTGGAGAATCTGGACTTAGCCAATAATATTTGTCTCATTTCCCACAAACTGGAAAACATGCAAGTGAGAAGCAACAAGTTGGCGATAGGAGAAGCATCAAAGATAGAACTTCAGGTGAACATAGATAAGACAGAGGTGATGAAGATTCCTGGCCAACATCACCAAGAGCAACAACAACAGACAACAATCAGCATAAATGGGAAGAACCTGAAAGAAACAGCCTCCTTTACCTACTGACCTGGGAAGCACCATTTCAACTACAGGCGGACGGAACTGACGACGATATCAAGGCAAGAATCAGAAAAGCAAGACAAGCTTTCATTACTCTCAAGTGTGTGTGGAGATCAACAGCACTCAGCATGAAAAACAACGTCCGGATTTTAAACTCCAGTGTCAAGTCAGTGCTACAATATGGATCAGAGACTTGGCGCCGTGTCACGAAGAGCACTTCGAACAAACTACAGACCTTCATCAACAGCTGTCTTCGCTCAATACTACTCAAGATCAGATGGCCGGCCAGGAAAGATCAGCAACAGTAAGGGATCTGTAGCTACGAACGAACCAACCCAGCAGGAAACCATTTTACAACAAATATGCAGGAAGAAATGGAGTTTGGTGGATTGGGGGTCATACTCTGAGAAAACAAATCATCAAGTGACATCACACGCCAGTCCATAACTTTAGTGGAACCCAAATGGGAAGTGGCGACTTGGTCGTCAGTGTGAGGGTGACACGGGGTGGAAGAGGTCATGTGAAGAGGAGTTGAAAGCATATGGGTAGACGTGGAGCCAGGGGAAAAATCTGACGGAGAACCGAACGCAATAGAGACGTCTGGCTGAAGCCCTATGTTCCTTTAGGAAATAAAGAGAACAATAATAATAATAATACATAATATCTTCTCTGAGCTGGATGGTTTAGCTGCGAAACCTTCGTTGGCTTACTAGATGACATCCTCAGCGCATACTTCAATTTGAAGTAAATTTTTAAATTCCTCACGATTAGTTTAGTCATCTCTGTCTTGCCCACCTTCCAATAACTGGATATGCATGAAACTTTTTCGAAAGATACCTACCATCAAACAAATCAACCAAATCAAAAGTCTGCGATGAAACCACACGGAAAATTGCCCTACAATATGTGCAGAACATTTCTGAAATCACTGCAAGACTGCTCAAAGCCTTTGGAATTGATATCGCCCACAAACCAACAAAATCACTTCACTCGCCTCTTTCTCAACCGAAAAACTCAACAGAGAGAACAAAGACAAAATCCAACTTTATTTGAAAGATAAATTTCAACAACTATGAAAAACATTACGGTTGGTTAAAGTGGTTGGCTTCTTCGTCTTCTCATCCAAGAACATAAATTGCCTGTCAAAAGACACCATATCCGCTCCCTCATGTCAGTGCATGCCAGCGATAATGGACACCGACTTGCATTGATGAAAACACCAGAGAATTTCCAGAAGGCTGATATTCAGGTGAAGCTGCAATCAATAGACACATATGACTTAGACAAGATTTACCAATCCATGAGAAGGAAATCACACGAACAAAAGGTCAACTTCGTTGTCAGGGTAACAATCAATACCAATACAAGTGGGCTAAAGTGTGAGAAAACACAAAAGCAACCAATCACGTTCAAGGTTGCCAGAAGGGATGACTAATAAACTTGGGGGGAAATTTAAAAGTTTCCCAAATAAACCATCCAGTTAGTAGAACATAACTACATCAAAATATAGCAAAAATATGCCATTACTGATGAATTAAAATGTGATGAGTATCACTGTAAATTTAGGAGTGGGACAAATTCATCGTGTTGGATAATAAAAAGCAATACATTCATTTTCATTACATTCTAAAAAAGCGTTATACAGTTGACATTTTGAGAATTGTCATTTTTCAAATAAATCCATTTTTCTTTGGTTGGTCAGATACTATAAGGAATAACGAACTCAAACAGGCAGCCAACCAGACAAAAAGCTGTCACCCAACAAATCTAGAGAGGGAATGGAAATCATTCCAAAGTACACTGAGGAAACCTTCAAGAGAAATCGTACTTTTAGCAGACTTTTATAAAATACAAAATAATTGAGCAAAGAATATCTTTTACGATAAATCCCTCTTCTGGCTCTACAGTTATATATACGTTTATAAACATAGAATATTCTAGATTAGAAGTCAATAACAATATTAGTGTTTTTCAAATAATATCGACTTGTTAAATAAGATCTATGGAATTACAGTTCATTAACGATGCTTATATAATGATAATTAATAATAAAGATATAGTAGCAAATAGAATATCAACTGAAATATGGAAAATTTAAAAAAAACTACGATCATTCAAGCCTAGATGGCCAAGGTAATGATAATGTCTGAACTAACTTCTTTTGAAAGCACAAATTAGGCTTCTTAATATGGATCCCCACAGCCTCAGCAATATTTAGTAGTTGAACTATTAAGGCAAAATTGAGATTCCAAGGTATGCAGTAAATGACCTTAAAAGCATGGTTAACGTCAATCTTGTGTTCTGTATCCACAAGATGAGGCAGAATAGCGCTGCAAATAGATTTGGTTTGTCCTTTACTTAACCACTAGGCAAGTTGATGTTCGGAAATCCGACGAGAAACACGCCTAATTGTACTGCCTATGTAACTGGATCCACAGGAGCAGGTAAATTAGTAGATGTACATGGGAGAGGCGAAACTAGGCAGTTGTCTTTTACTCCCGAAAGCAAAAGAGGAGTGATTTTGTAGATTCGGCAGACTGTCGAACAGCACGGGATGGGTATCCGACAGTGACACGCAGAAGAGTGTTGTTAGATGAATGGAGGCAATCGGAAGGAAGCCCTATCTGCATTGCGTGTCTGCAATCTTGAAGAAACTCATTTCCCTTCCAAGATTTGAACCCGTGTCACCCAGTGATGTTACAGTCAAAGTCATTACTACTGAGTTTCGTGCCTACCCCCTCCAACAATCTTATTTCTCTCTTTCTGCACAGGTAGACGTTTATATATACTAACTGTTGTGTTTTAAGTGCTACGTTATCGCACTGGTTTCTGATTCCTACAAAGCAAATTTCTTCTATATACATACTACTGATGGATTCGTATGAGTAGTTGTATGCCACCCACTTGAGTCATTAGTTCTTGCTACCCAAATCGAAGTGATCTCAACACCGGGCTGCTTCGCTCGTTTGGGGCCAAGCTCATCAGTGGTGTACTCGGCTAGCTAGGCTAGCTACTAGGACGAACTATTAATACACTTATTTGAAAATTACTAATTTGATTTATTAGTACATTTATATTAGGTGAGTCAAAATTTGCTGAACGTTAACGTTGTTTTCGCTCTGAAATCTGACTTAAAATCAATGAAATCCGAACAAGTACAACACATGCTAATTCTTTAAACTTCAAAATCATCCTTCAATGTTTCCTAATCTAGTAATAATATTGGAAACGAATCAATATGGGGAACTCACGGATCAAATAAATAGTACGTCACGTTATGAAGTGAAGAAATTAGACTTCTGGAAATTCTAATAATAATAATAATTTATATTATTATTATTTATATATTATTCGGCTGACGCCTATCTTCTGATGGTTGATGGTATCATACCATTGTTTGAATCTGAATTAGTGCGTCGGTGGCACAGTGGTTGAAACTCTCGTCGACCATGCACATGGTCCGGTGTTCGATCCCCTGCCGACGCGCACCCGATATCAATGGTCGGCCTGCAAAATTTGGGCCACCGATATCCATGCTGAAAATTCCATACTTGTACCAAAAATACAGTGTGGAATCAAGCTGCAATCAAAATAATAAATAATAAAATAATAAATAATGACAATAATTCAGAGAGCACCGTAACGGCTAGCAGTCACCTGGCACATTTGCTGGCCACATTTGTAAACATGACAGATAGAATTCAGTTTCCGTCAACCCCAAGGACTAGACGCATGACATCAAAACGCTTAGAAGATAATTTTGACGGGGGGGGAGATTAAAGGCTGATTATCCTGATCCACAATATAAAGTTCAATGCGTATATATGTAGAATAAAAGTTTTCGACTAAATTTAACAAATTTTATCCTATTCAGTGGAAAATTAATTGAATTATCCATGAAGAATGATAATAGCAAATGCATGACCAATCAATCAATCATTGGTAATAATAATAATAGTAATAATAATACTAATAATAATGATTACTGAAATTGTAAACATAATGAATTTTATTATCTCTGTCTATAAAAATTATCAAATTATTCAGATGTGCTTAATTATTTGTGTCTGAATTTTGTGAAATGTATTCACAGTGCGCTTGCTAGAAAGTTCATAGTGAAAAATTAAAATTCTGTTTTTAATAATAATAAATTGTGATATGATAAATATCTAGTGATATTATTGATTATTTTGATACTCTTGTTGATCGACACATATAGAGTTTTCAGTTATGTGTTTTTTTTTCATGTATAAAACATTTTGATGCTGAGTTTCATTTCACGTTATGTGTAGTTAGTTCTACGAAGAATTTCAGAGGAGAAATTCAATTGACAAGCACTGTAATAATAACTGTTCCTTAATAATTTTTCTCAGATTTGACTGTGGATTGATATCAAATAGAGAACCATTGAAAACTGACAAGGAGTACTGGACAGCTGTTTCATTCCAGTTCGTGAATCATCGGCAGTATGCATCCACTGCCAGGGTTCGAACCCAGGACCTTTGGGTTACAAGGCAAGCTAGCTCGTATACAATTCAACCCCTGGGATCCGATTCAATGGAGGATGGATATCACACCGATGACATCGGCTGGTGATAGTCGCGCTTAATCACGAATTGGTAGAAGTCAGAATTCATGGGCCATTGAATCGGGTCCCAGTGTCTAAATGGTATACGAGCTTGCCTTGTAACCGGAAGGTCCTGGATTCGAACTCCAGCGGGTGCGCACTGCAGATGATCCCCGAACTAGGATGAAACAGCTATCCAGTACTCCAGTGCTAGTTTTCAATAGTCCTCTAACTGATATCAATCCATCGTCAAACTTGTAAAAACTGATACTTAAAAATTAATCTGATACTCACTGGTGACTACTGACCAAAGGATGATGTTCACTAGAATTCTGGTGGGAAGTCGTGATCAGCAGCGTCGACTAGGTTAAGTATGTCGACAAATACCAGCCGATTACACTGGTTGCAGATGAAGCGAATAAGAAACAGATTGACTGAAGCTAAGAATTCATGAGGCATTGGATGGCGTTCCAGTGGCTGAATGACCCCAGCCATATCCTCTCATAATCAACAGATCTCTGCTTTGTTCCTGGATGGAGTTCTGAGTGAAGAGTCATAAACTAGGACAAAACGGCCATCCAGTACTTCCTGATTTTTTTCTATCCATGGTGAAAACGCAGTACCCAATAAGCTGGTTTTCATGACGTCTATCAAAAATTCCTCTACTATAATTAACACAGGCTTGTATTTCATAGAAGTCGGTGGATTCATTCAAAACGTACCAAGGAGTACTAAGCTAATGACTGCTCAAAGATAATATGCGCGTTTTAAAAGGCTTCCCTATAATAATAGGTTGTAATCAACCTATATTAAATATATTAAGACATGAAATTATCGAGCAATAATTATAACAACAAGCATGAATTTATCGTCTACCAAAGTTTGAACGTATAAAATTGCAAAGACAAACTATAGTCCTCAGGAAGTTGACATTACACACATGTTTCCGAATATTCTTATCTAATACTGGAGAAAGAAAAGTATCTAAGTAATCAAAATCAAATGAGTTGTTTCTTTTCAGTGGGAATTTTTGATCTAAACAATTTTAAGGACATATATGTAGAATGCTCCTCAGCCGAATGGGATGTCCTCGTTGAATTTTACTGCTGGCGTACTCCTGAATGTTGTCTTACCAGTAACAAGTTTGGATAAAAGAGAAGATTGGACCCAAGACTGGCTAGTAACCTTATTCCGTAAAAACAACATAACTGATGCTAACAATTCATGATGCAAAATATCAAAATAGGAATTAAGGACCATGAATGAATTCTTTTGGGTATACATTCAGTCAGGTTCATTAATGATTTGGAGGCTGAAAATTTGTGTCTCAATACAATTATCTTGAGACGAGATTGACACACGGAGAGAAAACTGATGAGTGGATTTTAGGATGTGAAATTATTTTCAATAGCTCCCCAAGAGATACATCCCAGTTCTTACATCTAACTCAATTGGTGAATCAATGCCATAATGGTAAACCAGTAAATCGAAAGTGAGACTGTTGAATTTATTATAAGAGACCCTCTGATCCGTTATATGTGAAGGTACTGGATCATTTATATGGAAAATGGATATTTTATATTTGATCATGGACTGATGTCAGTTAGAAGAAGTACTGGACAGCAGCTTCGTCCCAACTTGAGACTCATTGTAAGTGGAAGTTGTAATTCATGGGTCCTAGTAGCTGAATGGTCTAAGAGCTTGACATTTTTGGCCTTTAATAGTTTCCTAACGGACATCATTTCATGATCAAACTTGAAACAGATCAAATCCCTACAAATTAACTTTCAAAAATTGAGTAATTTTGAAAAAGATGAGTAAGCAGTGTCAACCAACCAGCTGACTACAGTCTTAATTCTAAGGCAACTAGCTCGATTTCTTTGGTGATCCAGATATTCATTTCGTCTTCAGGAATCATTCCTACTGAATCACTGACCAACTGCTTTTCAACACAGAACTTCGAATAGGAATGCATGAATCAGTTCAAGTTGATGTACTCCATATAGCACACAGAGGTAGAGAAAATAGTAAAAAAAGAAATTCAAAGATATATGTGGTAGTAATTAATTCCATAATTAGTTTGTTTATCAGTGAAACAGTATTATTTACTGGATGATGTTTCGAGCAAAATTTATTGTTCATAATCAATCATATCAGTTAATCATACTGTCGAACTTGAGTTTTATAGTTTTCTTTGTTCTCTCCTATTTGTAGTAGTAGGAGTAGTGGAATTTTCCAGACATCTTGATGGACAGGTTTTGAATCATTCCTATTACACGTGTTTGAAGTTGATTCGACAAATAAAGATTCGGTTATCAATCTCTCCCTCCACCCTGTGACACTAGATTTCAAAACTGTCATCTTATCCCATCCTGTTTTATGGTTGTGTGTAACAGCATGTAATACTATAACTGAACTATTCTCTAGATTTCTTATCTTATTAGAATTAACTAATCTAGATTTCGCTAGGTTTTACCGCTCCACTAGTCTGATTCACTCCATTCTACTACTTTGTCCTATGCATTTGACCTGAAAATCATACCAGCAGGGTATTAGATAAACTAAACTGTTTTGTTTTAAAGGCTCTACAGGATCCTTTAACCGACAAAGGTTTGAATGCCACTTTTATTCCTGCCGGCATTGTTAAGAATTCTGAGTAAGGCTTCCGAGGTTCCCTCTTTGTATGGACGTACTACTGATGATTTAGATTCCTCATTGTTGGTGTTGTCTTGTGCATATTTGGCATGCATTTCGTTATTATTATTATTATTAACTAACATTATTTATTTTATTTTCACATTTCCGTATATACTTTCTGATTAATTTATCAGGGTGATTGTTAAGTTTCAAAGCTTCTCTTATACGCCTCACTTCCTGTCTTAGATTTTCCTTGGTACTACTTAGTTTTAGTGCTCTATTACTTAGACATTTCACCAGTCCTATTTTCACTGGCATAGGATGGGATGATAGGAAGTCCAAATATCCGCTTGAATACATGGGTTTCCTGTAAACACTAGTGTTTAACTTCCCATTTTCTTTCCTTTTTACGTTACAAACTAACATTGTGAGCTCCCTTTGCTGACTTTCCAATTAATAAGTGAATTGAAATTCAAAGATACTGTAACCTGGGAAAACATCAAGATTTAATCGATCTTGGAGTTTATAAAGTGTGATTGCATCTACACTATTGAGAAACATTTCAAGGCACATCCCCAGTAATATTCAGTCATTGATTATTACCATCCCACGAACTTTAACCAAACAGTCTACACCCCTCTACACGACTCATGCCAAATGTTAAAATCTTCATGGATTGACGACAGGTTTTGATTTGACCATCTCTAGCTCTTTTCCTAACACAGTCCTATGTGGGATAACATTGTCTGTCGAGGTAACTGATGGCTTGGCATGCAATCGTCCGTACTACATCAGGAACTATATATTAACCTCAGGTAGTATCGCCATCAATGCATAAGTGTCTAGTTTCATAACTCTAGATATAAAACATGTTTAATTTGCGTGAAATAAAGTAATTAAGGTTTATTTACCTCACTCATTTTATTTGGGTTCAGTTCATTTTCATCACTATGCGTTATTTGTGCACATGTACGTATTAGCAAAGAGGCTTTTTTTACATGTCCTCAAATCTGTACATTTCAATAGCTATTTGCAAGTATTATGCAATATGTCAACTTATGTCAAACATCACTAATAATAAGAATAATTACATGAAATAATTAGATCGAAAAACTGTTTCCAATAAATTCTTCCTCTAGCTCCAAAATTATCAATCTACTAATTTCAGTGTATAGTAACCGGTGGGGGCAGACTAGAACTATGTCAGAAAGTGTGTTTGTGGTGAGAGCAGGCCGTGAGAAAATATGAGCAAGGCTGATTCAACAACCAATCACAGCAAGTTAACGTGGCAAAATATGATTCGCAGATAGAGAACTCTATTTGTCGAGGAATCCCGAAACAACAATCAGAAGCCTCGTTTGTCTGCCTAACTTCTGATAAACAACCAATCAGATAACTGCGCTTGTCTATAATAATGTATGAAATATGTATAAATACGTGTTGATTTTCATAATAAAACGATCTGTTGCCTGGCCCTTGTCTTCTGTTGTTACATGTTAACTGGTGTTATTATTATCATTGTTCTCTTGGGTTCCGAGTGGAACAGAGTGCTTCATCAGTACACCTCCATTTCATCTTATTCTTTGAAGTCCTCTTCATCTGAATTCACCATTGCCTGTATGCCTTCACCTCCTTCCTACACGATTTCATATTGGAAATGCTTTCTTTGATGCGCCATGTTTCTGACCTATAGAAGAACTGATCTTGTTCTCAATGCTGATTTCGGAATGATGAAGCTCTGCCTAGCCTTTCCAGTCCTGATTTCGACATCCTCCTCAGTGTCATCCTCCTATATATTTGAAACGAAGCAGTCTAGATAAGTGAAGGAACCAAACTCTTTCATATTTCTCCCGTTGGCAGTTATTGGTGTTTGAGTTATCGAATGGTTATCTTCATCACTTGCATCTTCGTTATTTTCATTTGAAGTCCTATCTTCGCTGCTTGTTCTACCAACTTGTCGATTTCCGCCTGTAATGTACAGGAGACACAATATTCACATGGAAAACATTAGGATCTAGTGGATATGCGGTGATCACAGAGAATGAGTGTATCTGTACTATAGAGAACCATAACACCAACTGGTTTTTAGAATCCTGATAATCCAAATCAGGCACGATCAAACCATCTGTTAAAGATTTCTTGGATTGATTAGATCACTTAAACTGTTTCCAAACCTATTCCTTCGTCAAGTACAATTGTTTGTAAAGGAAGGTGGCTGCTCGGAATGCGTAACACCTGTTGTACCCATCTCAATCTATGTAGTTTTATAAGCTTGTAGGGACTTTTTAGCGAGCTCAGTAACAGAAAATAAAGTACTAGAACGAAAAATCCATGTTAATGAAATGATAGTGTAACATTATATTATAAAAAGTACACTTAATGAGTTATAGAAATCAATGGTTACTTGGTAATACATTTAAAGTCCGCTGCTACAAAATATTAATATAATCCTCAATAGTGTTTACTGCTGGACTCGTGTCTACTGGTAGAAACTGTGCACCGGTTGTAGAATAGTCTCCAGATGAGGATAAGAGGTTCCTGCAAAGTTCAAAGTATACAACACGATTAGCAGTGAAACAAGTAGACAGTATAGACCAGTGAGAAGACAAAGCAGCGAGCATCACACTGTCTTTTACATTGTGCTCCACAGTTATGTCTATTTCAACATGAATGGTTTTAAACGAAAGCTGTGTTCAATGTTTCTAATTTCAACATCTAACAAAAAAGATGTGCAATCATATTGTTACAGACTTCACAAGCTCAACGACTAACTTACCATTCTTACGTAATACCAAGCGGAACCTCAGTATTCTTAACCACATTATACCACTTAAAACAGTAAATAGAACTAATAAGTATACCAATTACTCTGACTGAAAAACAGAGTAAATGACACAATTTCAATGCATGTATGTATTTATTTTTAAACGGTTACATCTTAGTGAAAATATCTGACATACGGTTAGTTCGATAAAATGACGTGGTTAAAAGAAAGGGGATATTGAACTTAGTTGGTGTGTGAAACTGAAATAAGCCAAGTTCTAGCTTTAGCACTAGTATGGCACTGACTCTCCCCCTCGAAAGCTTTGTGGTTTTCGCTTGTAATTCTTCAGGTTTATATGACATTAGACATGGGTCGTTTGTGAAGTTCAAATCTTCTAAATTCTTCTTCTCACTCCACACAGTGACCCACTCCACGCCCCCCTCCAAATAATCCATTGTATCACAAATAGGAATATCAACAGCGACAGTAGGCAGTTTTGTCTGCTTCCTCTCGTCATTTCAAAGACTTCTTCACTGAATTTTCTGTTTTGAATCATTTGACATGTGGAATTGTCATATAGGTGTTGAATAAGGTTGACAAAGATTTGGGACACTCCATAGTATGTTAGTTGATACAAGATGCAATAAAAAATCAGTTAGTGTTGATTATAAATTTAAACTGTATAAAATGCATAGTCCATAAGAACATGAGACAATCAAAGAAATACTGCTCTTAATACATTTAATCCTACTGTAAAAATATGATGGATATGCGTGGATGACACTTTCACAGTGTCAAAAACACAACATATCTCTAGCTTCTTCACAAACATAGACTCAATAGTAAAGGGAATAAAATTCACATTCGTGTCGGAAAAATAAATAAGGAGAATAAACCGCGTTAGATTATAAAATAAAGCGAACACAAGAACGTAAATTGCACACTAGTGTTTATGAAAAGCCAACTCATTCTAATAGATATTTTGGACTTTAATTCATCTCTTCCGTCATTGTCTGTAAAGGCTGGCTTAAGTGTCTAACCAACCGAGTAGTAGCACTAAGTAGCACAAGAAAAGACCTAAATGATGAAATAAAACAGACAGAAGAGGCGTTGGTGTTAAGTAACTAACTATCCTATAAAATTCATTAGGAAGATCAAAAGAGGTTTAAAGCAAAATAAAAATAATTGTGAAACTAATAATGATAATATAAATAAGAGAGAATATAAGGCATCTACAGTAGTTTTACCATATAAGGAAGGAATATATGAGACCCCACGTATGATTCTCAATAAAGCATGAATTAGAGTGGCATTCAAGCCTACAAATTCACTGAGGCAAGGACAAGTTCTGTAGGCTAAAATACCCTTTGGAACCAATCAAACAAAATAATATAATTTACAAAATACCTTGCAGTGACTGTGAGTCGGGTCAACTACATAGGTCACACTAGTAGATCAAGAGTAGTGAGATTATCAGAACGAAGTTAAGTAATTTAGAGGATAGCTCAGCAATAGCACTGTATGCGTTAACACACAACCACACAATAAGGTGGGTGGGAGAGGGTTAAGATTCTAAGAAGTAAAATAAGTAGGTGAAGAGAGAGAGATTGATTACTGAATCCTGCTTGGCTCATAGAGTCTACACCCAGCACACGCAACAGAAATGACTCAACGCAAATACCAGAGATATGGGAGATATTATTACCACCAGTCAAATCAGAGGATAATGAATAATGTTAAAATTTATTTGAATTAACATTCTAACAACTTATTTATTTTATTATAAAAACATCTTATTTCCCATCTGATTGTATTTGATTGATAACACTTATATTACTACCGAATGTGCTTTATCTTATATTGATTTTTATTCAAATGTCTAATCATCACTTTTTACTCATGTAGATAAATAAAGCAAGAAAGTTGTGTGACTGCCTTTATATGATTGTGAGCAGCCATAATTTGTGCTCGAAACGTGGTCATCAGTAAATATTACTGTATAACACAGTGTGACTTCATCAAAATAAATTTCATCCACAATGGGCGAAGTTAAACTTTCGACACCACTAACTACCAATCAGCGAATTATCCAATGAGATTCACTAACGACGTCTAATTATCCAATGAGGTTCACGAACGCAGTCCAATGTTGTATAGCGCTTGATTCATTTCTAATGCGTGACCTTACAAAGCTATTGTTGCAATTCAAGGAGGTTAGCGTTTTCCAGTATTTCCTGGATTTGAGTTGCGCCGGAAAGAGCGAATTTGTTTGTGTGGTGGTATCATGACTTTAAAAAGCTATACCAAATCAACTGATGGGTTTGTTCATCGTTGTGCTATATGTTTGAAGCCTACTAACGTTAGAGAGAGTAAGCTGATAATTTTAATATTTCGTAGGAACTTTTTCCGCTAGGTCGCTTCTCTCCCTAAGGATAGCAGATAGAAAAACAACTACTCTTATACCTATTATTACCAGACTTGTTAAGCGGGGGTCAATTATACACACCGACGAGTGGAAAGGCTACAATTCACTGTCATCTCCGGGATATATTCATCACAGAGTCAACCATTCAAGTGATTTTGTGGATCCCGTTACGAGGACACATACAAATTCTATTGAAGGATTTTGGGGCAGGTTGAAAAATAGGATAAGGGCTATAAATGGATCTCATTTATGGTCATTTGGATGGATATATGTACAGGATATGGTGTAACTTCTCCATTGACAGTCCCATGCTAAACTGGGAGATGTTTCTCTCACATGATCGAGAAAGATATCCCATGTAACTTTTTTATTCTCTGTTTAATGCGTTTTTCTACAAATATACATTTCCATTCATCATATATGCCCCTTTAATGTGACTGGTCCGTTCAAGATCGTTTGCTGATTGGTTGTTAGTGGTGTCGAAAGTTTAACTTTGCCCCACAATGGAATTATACTCTATCATACTGTCAAAGTTTTGTCCTTATATCACTAATTCAGTATTGTGTTTATATATATATATATATATATATATATATATATATATATATATATATACAAAATCAATAAAATGTACAGATTTCAAAGATGAGTATGGTTAGTGGCGGAAGTCACAAGATATCTTGCGCTTGTACCGCGCAATACACTTTCTGGTATAATTCAAATTCGCCATATACTGCCTATTGTATGCAGTGCAACACTGTAACTGTACAGCTTGAAAAATTATCTATTGCAAAAAAATTATCCACAGGAAGAACTGTGAAGGTTATTAGATTTTTCTTAAGTAAAATCAAATGACAATTAAAAAAACAAATGAAAATTAAGCAATGAACAGAATTCACATGTTTCTTTTCTTTGTATAAAATGGTTTGCAGACAAGCATATGCTTGGATGAACAGGAGGACTTGTGGATTTTCTTTGCCGACTGAAAAATACACACTATAGGGTTAAGCCTTTAATTTGGAAAGCCATAATGCATTTGCTTTTTTGTTTTGTGAATATTTGTGGTGAATACAACCATGGTAACGTATTCATTAGACAGACAATACTGTTTACTATACAAATGAAGTTGAAAATTTGTTCTGGAATTTGAAAAGAAACAACATAACCACACGCTTTCATTTGAATGCTAAGGTCATAAAATAACCCCATTATTATTAGTATTCCCTTGGGTCGTGTGACAAATACAGGGCTTCAACAATACACTTCCATTTCATCCTGGAGTTCTATGGAGTTCTTTTCAGCTGGCTCTGTGATTGCCCGTAGACTGCCACATAGTCTTCTCCGTGTGTCACCCACAAACAGTCGACCCGACGCTTCGCGTTCGGGTTTCACTCAAGGGACTGTCTGTCGAGCGACGTCACTCAATGATCTTCTTAGTGTTTGTCTAATCCATCTCCATTATCTTCTGCATATTTGCTGAGCAATAAGTTCTCTTTTCAAGTATTGGTTTTTTGTAGGGATTTTGTTTGATTGTGTGGAGGATTTTATCATGAGTAGACAACAGTTAGAAAACCTTAGATTTTCCGATGGATCTCCAACTGATATCAATCAGCTCATGATGAAATCCTCGAACCAGTTAAACAAAATCCCCACAAAAAACCAATAATTGAAAATTAATGTGATGCTCACTAGAGACTGGTTCTACTGAGGCGATTAACCTGAAATTCTAGTGACGAGCCATAACTCATCGAAGAAGACATTGCGAAATGTTCGCGTTATATCATGAATTAGCAAAAGTTAGAATCCATACATTGGCCACTGGATCGACTCTCAGTGACTTAATAGTCTACAAGCTTGCTAACTGTGTAACCAGATGGTCCTGAATTCGAACCCAGTTGGTGGGTGCTTACTGATGAAGAGTTACAAACTAGGCTGACGAATCATCTGTCGACTGCTCCCAGCTGGTTTTCTAATGGTTCTCTAACTGATGTCAGCTCATGATGAAATCCTCTAACCAATAAGTTCTCTGTTGGTTCGTTCCCAGAGTTACTTTTGCTCGTTTAAGAATTTTCGCTATCCAACTGATCTTCAATATCGAGCTATTGAAGTTAGCTGTTAATAAAAGTTTGAAGCCTGTTCAAAATGCTTTTGGTGAGATGTGAGTTAAGTCTCTCTGAATCATACAGAAGTACAGATAGACTTGACATTAGGTTTGAAAATTAGAATGTTGTACTTTATGCTACACCACGCAGTAGATTTCCATACTGATTTCAGACTAATAATGGTTTGTGTTATGTTTCTGATCCTGAATTCGATATTTTCATCTGTGCTGTGTGTAGTTGACACAACGATGTCTAGATAAATGGAAGAATTGACCTCAATTACATTAGCAAATTATTATGTACTCGTCGCCAAATTATTGTTATGTACTGGTCGAGAATTTAATAGTCCTGACGCAAGAAAGACTGAAATCAGAAGACCACTAGGTTTGCGATGATACTTCTATTTTCCAAAACACCAGGAGAATCAAAATCACACAAGAGTGTGAGAGCAAAAGTATATATGAATGTCCAAACAAGTGTGTGAACAAATCAATAGACAGTCTTAACATGATTGGCTAATTATAATGGAGTATCGATCCATATATACATAGCAAAATATATCAGACTGTCAACAAACACACACATATTATATGGATATATGTCACCAAGAACAGACTGTCAACAAACACACATATTATATATAATATAAGGGGAATATACATTGTTAAAGGAGACAAGTTCATTAAAGTGAAATGGTCACAGACTAAGAGAGCAACAGAAAGAGAGAGCACCATACATATATATATATATATATATATATATATATATATATGGATACATATCACAAATTTAATATACACACACATACAAAACAACCATAAATATACATATATATGCGGTTGTACAGTTATGAAAATGATTTCTCCGAAAAAAGACTTCGCTGAACTGCTAGTTTTCTGTCTAATTACATTTCTCCCGTTGAGAGTGATTGTTGTTGGTTGCTATTGCTGCTGGTAGTGGTTTGATCTCTTCAACACCTACATCTTCTCTGTGTTCATAAAATAACCTACTTAGGATTTAATGCAAATAACTCACGGAAAATACCTATCCAGATATGAATATATGAACAACAAAGTTCAGTGAAAAGTCTCTTTTCAGTGGCGATTTCATTCCATTTAGCTGCACAATCGCAGTTATATTTAATTATTCAGTGTGTGAGTGTGCACATTTGGATTGTCAAACAAAAATTAAATAAAAATTAGTTAGGATTATTGTTCATGTCATCAAAATGTTTCTAAAATGTGAATAGTCAAAATTTTAATCAGGGGATGTGAAGATTGGTAATTATTGACAAGGATTGGGAAATGTGGAATAACGTGTTAATGGAGATGCGTGTTGAAAAAACAAATTACGTAATAGGTAGAGAGAGAGAGAGTAAGTAAAGGATTGGTTAAGAATTTGTTACTAAGATGTCATACAAAAATTCAACAAACAAAATATTATGAAAGAAATAGCAGAACTTGGAATCAAACCCAAGGCAGAAGTTTCTTCTGTGTGGATAAATCAAAGTTTTCTATGCGGATGGCTAAGGCCTTGGGTATAATTATAAGTTCTACTACTTCTTTATTAATGTTTTGTTTTTCGAATTTTTGTATGGCATTTCGGAGGCTAAAGGTATTGAGGTTCACAGATGGTATTAAGTATACTAACGCAAGATGTAACACCCACAACTTCTATAGTATTCGTTCGCGTAGACCAAAGGCAAAGAAAAACAACAGAATTGATCGTCCAAATTACGAGTTATATTTCAGGACCAAATCGGAGTGCGAGATGATCGTGTACGAAGGAACGAACATAACACGACAGCGTGCGATTGGCGTGGATGCTTGGGCGTAGGCATTCAGCTAAACAAATCGCCTTAAGCAGTGAGGGTCAGCATGCAATGTTCATTTATGGATGTTCTGGCTAATTATTCTGGGGAATTACCTACCGCTAGAGCATCTTAGTAGCATCTTCTTTACCAATCCTTTATTTACTCTCTCTCTACCTATTAAGTAATTTGTTTTTTCAACACGCGTCTCGATTAACACGTTATTCCACATTTCCCAATCCTTGTCAATAATTACCAATCTTCACATCCCCTGATTAAAATTTTGACTAATCACATTTTAGAAACATTTTGATGACATGAACAATAATCCTAATTAACTTTTATTTTCAGGATTTCATCATGAGCTGACATTAGTTAGAGAACCATTGGAAAACCTGGGAGTACTGGACAGCAGTGTTTCGTCCTAGTTTGAGACTCTTCATCAGTACGCACCCACCGGGATTTGAATCCAGGACCTGCCGTTTACAAGGCGAGCTCGTATACCAATAAGCCACTAGGACCCGATCCAATGGTCCTTGAATTCCAACTTCTGCCAATTCACGACATAGCACGACCGCTAGCCAATGTCTTCGGCGAGTATTTGTCCTCACACCCGACCGGCTGCACCCTACTGGTCACGACTTCCCACTGGAACCCAGGTAACTACCTACCTGAATAGGGCCAATCGCCAGTGAGCATCTCATTGGTATTCAAGTGTTGGTTTGTAGGGATTTGATTGGTTTCAGGAGTTCATCATGAACTGACATGAATCCCGGTGGGTGAGTACTGATGAAGAGTCCCAAACTAGGACGAAACAGCTGTCCAGTACTCCCAGGTTTTCCAATGGTTCTCTAACTAATATCATTTCATGATGAAATCCTGAAACCAATCAAATCCCTACAAACCAACACTTGAATAACTTTTATTTTATTTTCGTTTGACAGTCCTAATGTGCACGCACACACACACTGTAGAATTAAATATAACTGTAATTGTGCAGCTAAGGGATTGAAATCGCCACTGACAAGAGACTCTTCGTTGGACTTTGTTGTTCTTCTAATAGAAATAAGTCCTACCAAGTTGAAACAATTTCTAATTTCTGCAAGATATTGAGAGTAAAAACGGGAAACAATTTTCTTTCATTCCCTACATCATAAGAGGAACATAGAACACTAAGCTTGTGTTCTGAGGTTTCGGTAGCTGTGGCATTGTCTTTACGAGTTGAAGTTCTCAGTCACACATCTGATCTCCCCCTCCTATCTGGCTTACGGATGGCTAGTTGAAGCTTTGAAGAGCATTGGTCGCGAATGGAACCTGAACTTCTCATGTGGTTGGGGAGTATCCCAACACTAATCATGACCAGATCTTATTACTCTTTCCTCAATACATTTAGATGTAAATTATTCGGGCCAGTGTTATAAAAACAAAAATACGAATTCTCGTTGGTTGGGGGTTGAGATAATAGCATCATTTTTGGCAAAATTCAAATAATGACTTTTGAGAATGTTTACGCTTGCTCACTCACTCACTCACTCACCCAATTCGTTGATTTCTAAATTTCGTGACATGTAAATTTTCAAATGTTATCTTCTTTTCATGCTCTGGAAAATTGACTGAAATATGTAGGTCTTGCATATTGTGATACCATATATTTATTTCAGGTTCTATAAATTTGACAAAAGGAGATGAGTCCGGATGGTATTATGTGATCATATTTCGAATAATTATCTTTCTTGATACAACTATGAAAACTCCCATTTACATATTTAGAAAAAAAACGAATTTCAACTGAGCGAAGAAATATATTCCTTTTCAAATAGTTCCTCATCATCGAGTCTTCACTAACATATAATTCTTTAACATCAAATATTGTACCAGTCATTTGGGTATTTTAGTTCATATTAATTTTTAAGTACATGGGGAAGACCCATCGGCCTCTGAAGGTTAGGACTAAAGATCATATTCCAAGGTGACTGCAACAACAAATAAAATCGCCAGATACAAGTGATTCTTTTAAATAGATGTTAAACATCATCTATAGCACATCTCATTATAGAGACGGTCATAAGCTTGATTCCAGTAATACCTTTAAACCCATCTATAAAACAAGGTTGGGTCACATACTTAAATTCGTTGAAGCCTTGGCCATAAAAGGACTTAAAGCTGTTTTATGTGTCCAAAAGTTATTTTTTATTACTTTAAACCTGCCTTGGTAATCCAATATAGAACTAAGGACCAATTTTACTTCATAATATTCCCAATCTCTTCTTTGCTTTGATTTTTCTCTTTTTATTTTTCTTACCCACACCTTTGTATCATCTTCCTTCCCATTATTTGTTACCTTAACTTGCACACAAATTGACCTGTATTGTAAGGGTTCATGCCTTCTTGCCTTCTATGAAACTGTGTATGACAAGTACGTGTGTGTGTGTGATCAGAATGTTCGAAATGTGTTTCGCAAATACATTACACGTCTCAGATGAACTACGTCTTCTTAGTTTTGGTTATTTTGGTTTTTCACATTCAATTTTGTTTTCATTTCCATTATAAAAAAACTGTCATTTTGAATGTGTTTCCCTGCTCATCCCATTTACACCTGTGTTTGTTAAATAAACTGCCTTCTATTTCTGTAAAATTTTGCTTCGAAGCTCTTTGTAGTTTATATTCGAACCTTCGAACTTTCATATCATGTTGAAAATTATTATCATCATTGGGCTACCGAAATTACTTTCCTCCAAAATGCTTAATTTTATCTGGATTTATCGTTGTTTTAATCTTCTAGTTATATCAAATGACCTATACATAAACTTGCGCGATGATTTAACTTTCTCCCAAGTAAACGCTGTACAATTCTTCAACGAAATGAAGATATACTTCAAATTATTACTTTACATGTGAATCCTGTGTGAAGAAAAAGGTACTTTGGAACTGAATATGCTGAAAATTTTTGTACCGTATACTAGCATACTGTCTTAAATAAAGCTTTACCATTATTATTATTAATTAATTAAATAATCATTGTATGCATGCAAACTTGTGTATATTAATAGGATTGCAAAGCTACTTTTGAGGATGAAATTGCCGAAAAGATATTTGCCTTTGCTGAACTTCCTGTTCTTTTCTCTCTACAAGCGTACAAACATTGATGTCAATAGAATAATTCACTTAAGTGGAAAAGATACGTGACGAATTGAATCTTAGATTTGAATTAATGTGTCATCAGTTAGAAGCCTCATTAATTATGATTTAGGCAACAGTATTACTATTTATTATTTATTATCTAGGCGACAGCAATCGATAAAATCTATCGATTGATACTAGTCATCTTTCTGAGATTATGACTATGAGTTTCACTTTGATGTTCTTCATATGTTAGTGTTTAACAGTATGAACTCGAACAGTTGTTTCAATGTTTATTTATATAGTTCCTTAGATGAATTTACCCAATAAACAATGATTCTGCATTCCAGATACCTAATATTTATCTTTTCGTCTACAAAATAATAGTGGTCATATACCTCCTTTACCTACCTGGGAAGCATCGTTTCAACTACAGGCGCACGGCACTGACAAGGATATCAAAGAAGCGAGAACCGGGAGAGCAAGGCAAGCTTTCACTACTCTCCGGATTTTCAACTTCAATGTGAAGTCAGTGCTACTTACTATACGGATCAGACACTGGGTGCCACGTCACGAAGGCCACTTCGAACAAACTACAGACCTTCATCAACAGCTGTTTTCGCCCAATACTACTCAAGATCAGATGGCCGGCCAGAAAAGATCAACACCAGTGATCTCTGGGAGCAAACCAACCCAACAGGAACCAATTGTGGAACAAATATACAGGAAGAAATGGAAGTGGATTTGTCATACTCTGAAAAAACAAATCATCAAGTGACATCACATCCAAGGCAATCACTCGAGTGGAATCCGAATGGGAAGCGGAGAGTTGGTTGTCGATGCCAGGGTGACATGGAAGAGGCCATGTGAAGAGGAGGTGAAAGAATGTGGGCAGACGGGGAGTCAGGTGAAAACGTTGGCAGAGAGTAGAACGCAATGAAGATATGCAGTTGAAGCTCTATGTTCCTCTAGGAACTAGAGGAAATAATAATAATATAGTAATAATACCTCTGTAGATAATCCAGTTTATCTGACTTAACAAACTGATCACTAACAATGAGGATTCGTAGTTTGGGTGGATGACTTTGATTTCGCTGTCCTCTCGAAGCTGATTGATTTAACAGCCAAGCTTTCATTGTCCACCTTGTAGAAAACTTCTTCAGTTCAAGTGTTAATTTGAAGTGAACTTATTTGAATTCACCATGACAACAACTATTGTGATTAATTGTCAATTTACATGTTTACTGGTTAGTTTTATTGACTTGGAATTGGAACTTTCTTGTCATGTGACTTATGTTTTTTTTATTAGTTGGTAAATTTGATCTACTGTAAAATGATTCGTCTGACTACCAGGTTTCTAGAAATCCTCTGCCATTTTCGGTGGTTTCTGTACTTTAAAATTTCTACATTCCCCCAAATCAAAACAGTTTGCATAATTTGCCTACATGCAACTAGGTGAGAAAACACATAGCTAATTTATAGTCTTGGATTCCGATTCGGAAAGGACGCCTACTTTGACCAGTTTGGTGCTTAAAGTAATTAATGCAATTTATTTTGTAAGTCAACGGCACCTGCCAAGTGATCCACAACGGAAAATTCAGCAAGGCGTCTAGAGTAAACACAGGAGTCAGACAAGGGTGCTTACTATCATCAATGATAATCCTAATTGTGGTGGACTGGATTATGCGTCAGACTGTGGGAAACGAGAAGACAGGAATATCCTGGACCGACGTGAAGAACCTAGAAGACCTGGATTTCGCGGATGACTTATGTTTGATGTCACACACAATCGAAGACTTACAAGCGAAAACCGACAAACTGGTCGAAGAAGCAGCCGGCGAAGACAGGACTCCAGGTGAACATAGACAAGACGGAGGTTATGAAGATAACCAACCAACAACAGCAACAACATCCAACGTCAATCACCATCAACGGGAGGGATTTGAAAGAGGCTACTTCATTCACTTATCTAGGGAGCATTGTCTCAACCACAGCCAAACGGAACGGACGAGGATGTCAAGTCGAGCGAGAATCGGGAAGGCGAGAAACACATTCATCAGCCTGAAACCAATCTGGTAATCTTCGTCACTCAGCATCAACAATAAAATTCGGATTTCCAATACAAACGTAAAGTCACTTCTTCTATACGGATCAGAAACTTGGCGGGTGGGTCACAAAGAATATTTCCAACAGCCTGTTGCAGACCTTTATTAAAAACTGTCTTCGCTCTATACTGAAGATCAGATGGCCGGAAAGAATCACCAACAAGGAATTATGGGAACAAACAAAGCAAGAGCCAATCGCCCAACAAATATGCAGGAGAAGGTGGAGATGGATCGGACACTCGCTGAGGAGACCGCTGGGTGACATCGCGCGCCAATCCCTCGAGTGGAACCCGAAAGGGAAGCGGCGTGTGGGACGTCAGTGCAAGAGTGACATGGAGGAGATCGTGTGAAGAGGAGTTGAAAGAGTATGGACTAACATGGATGCAGGCGAAAAGTATAGCAGAAGACAGAAGAAAATGGAGACGTGCAGTTGAAGCCCTATGTTTCACTAGGAACCCAAAGGAGCAATAATAATAATATTTTGTAAGTAATATTGATAGCATTGTCTTATTTTACTATTCAGTCTTTTGATAATTCTGTTGGCTTGTGTACTATGTCCATTTCAAAAAGTTTTAGTACCCTGGCCGTTACTTCAAAGATATTTATCGTTTATACGGCGTAATGAATTTTCTTGTAGTTTTTGAGGATAGGTGAAGTTTTCTTGAAATTAATTTTCATAAACGATTAAAATAAATAATGTATTATTACAGTTTCATAGGCGTATAAAATACTCAAATAAGAGAAATCCTTCCCTATTATGTATAAACAGTACTGTGAGGAATGTGTTAATAGATACTTATTACTACTAGTGTAACTATTGTTTTTCTAACGTTCGGTTATATCGGGTATTGAAATTTGGAAAAGTGAAAAGTTAGGTAATTTACAGGACCATTGAAAATCAGCAAGTACTAGACAGCTATTTCGTCTTAGAGTGGGACTCTCCAGCAGTATGCACCCGTCGTTGTTCGAAGGCACGAACTCCTTGTCATAAGTCAAGGTCATTGACCTATCGGAATCTGGGACATGATCCACTACCCCATGATACCCAACTTCTACCATCTCTTGAAAATTATTCTGATACTCGCTAGTGAACTGCTACAGGACGACGTAACCTGGGGCTCAAGCGAAAAGTTATATCCAGCGGGGTCCTGCGTATCAGGCGTGAGGAAAAATAGTGATCGATGACACTGTATGGTGATCGCACTAAAATCACGAATTGGTAGGAGTTGGAATTCACAGGTGACTGAGTAGGTTCGCAGTCGGTGAATAATCTATGATTATGGTTTGTAACCTGGATGTCCTAGTTTCCATCCATGGTGGTGAGTGCATACTAACTCAAACTAAGATGAAACAGCTGTCCAGCCTGATGAATTAGCAGTGAGAATAAAACTGAATTTTTCGCTCTTTTTGCTAGAATAACGTATCACAGTTCAAATTTTTATTCGGACAAATAAGGCTACTCATAAGTAGACAATTAATGCGTTGCGAAAAATATTTTGTTCATCAGGTCTTAATGTTCAGAGAATCAATTACTGGAAGAAATTTTTTCCCATTTTTATGAAGAATGCTTAGAATACCATGTCTCAGTAAGTTTAACAATTAAGTATAAGTTTATCGAGAAAACAAAACATCTATAAAATACAAAAAGTTGAGCAAAGAATATACTTTTCGATAATTTCCTCTTCTGTCCCTACAATTATTTATATATACATGTTTATAGAATATTCCAGAATAGTAGTCAGTAACAATATTAGCGTTTTTTTAAGTAATATAGATTTGTAAAGTAAGATGACAATGGAATTACAGTTCATTAAAGATGCTTAACTTATAATAATATTAAAAATATAATAGTAAATAGAATATCAAATAAAATCGAGTTAATTTCTACAAAAAGTTGAGGATCATTCGAACCTAGATGGCCAAGGTAAAGATAGTGTCTGAATTAGCTTCTTTTGGACACATAAATTAGGCTTCTCAATGTGGAACCCAATGGTCTCAGCAATATTTAGTAAACGAACTCTTAAGGTGAAGTTAAGATTTTTCGGTTAGTGTGAGGTAGATGACTTTGAAAACTGTCTCGATGACGTTAGTCTTATGTTCTGTGTCCACAAGATGAGATAGAATAGAGCTACGAATGGATTTTGTTTGTTCTTTACTTAACCATACAGGGTGATGTTCGGAAATGCGACGAGAAACACGTCTAATTGTACAGCCTATGTAAATGGCTCCACAGGAGCAGTTTAATTGGTAGATACACATGGAAGAGGCGAAATTAAGCAGTTTTTCTTTTACTCTCGAACGCTAAATACGTGGGGTTTTGAAAACACAGCGCAATACAGCGGCAGAGAGTGCTCTTTTCACCGCAATTCTACTGCCTGGTGTTAGTATCTCGTTGATGTTGTCCCCGAGGAACTGAATTTGTAAGAATAAGGCCTTTTTAGGGACTGTTGGTACCTTGGGCTGCTTTGAGTTTACATTCATATTCTTATCAATAAACTTTTCCAGATAACCATTTTCACTCAGCAACTGTTTAATATTATTAAGTTTTTCATCAAGACATTCATCCAAACAGATTGCTCTTGCTCTGTGGTGGACCAAGCACTTTATCAGATTGCGTTTGTATTCCAAGGGCACGAAGCTGAGAAAATGGGTATACGAAGCCGTTGATGTAGGTTTTCTATATACATTTCTTCTTATCGTGCCAAAAAAGCAAATTTTCGAAAAGGCTATTCTTTGCTCAGTTATTTTGTGTTTTACAGAAGTCTGAATGAATATTTTCGCCATATTGAAAACAAAACATGTTGCTGGGCGAAGAGGCTCTTTTCAGTGAATTCCCCCCCCCCACTAAGCTGTATAATCGCATTTACATGCAATATTCTCATGAAAGAAGAGTGCTAACAAAAGTGATGAGTTATCATAATGACACTTGTTAATATTAGTCTATGCATAAGCGGTGATAGACAGGTGTATTGGCGTTATGACAAAACATAAAGTCTTGTTATTATTGAAGCTGTTGGTCAGATATGATCGTAGATATCGCAGCTAAGTTATGCAATAATTGAAAATTGATCTGATCCTCACTGGCGAATGGCCCTATTCAGCAAGGTGGTTACCTGGGATTCTGTTGGCAAGCCATCACCAATAGGTTACAGCAGGTTAAAAAAGGTGAGGCAGTAAATTAGTGAAGAAGCCATTTCGAAGTAGTCGCGCTATGTCGTGAATTGGCAGAGGCTAGAATTCATGGGTTGGCCAGTGGATCGGGTTGGTCCCAGTGGCCCTGATGGTCTACGAGTTAGCTCACCTTGTAACCTGGGTTCCAATCGTGGCGGCGGGTGCGTACTGATGAAGAGTCCTAAAATCAGACTGACGAAACAGTTGTGGAGTACTCCAAGCTTGTTTTTTTTTCCATTTTTTCTCTAACTGATGTCAGCTCATGATGAAATCTCCCAACCAATTGAACACAATCCTTAAAAAACCAATACCTGTAAATTGTTACGATTTCATTTCACTCCGTATCTAACAGTTAAACACATACGCTTAAATTGAAGTAGTATCGATTATACTGTATCACTAATAAAATCCAGGTGAACTAGAAATGGGTATTGTCAAATGCTGGGTGAATGAAGAGTGTATCTTTTATTTTCCGTTGGATACATGAATATCAAATGACAAGTTGAAATAATACAGCGCATGTTACATATTCTGTTCTATTAAAATGCAGGTATGATCAACTGACAAATACCAGCTGAAGTCAAACGTTCGTTTTGTGTTAAAATTATAACCCGAAAATAAATTTCTTTTTAAAATGTATCCACTTATCAAATTTCTTTCAAGTTTAAGACATTAATATGGTATTATATAATGATATCTACGAATTAGTTAAAAATTTTTCTCTTGGTTAAGTTTTTAACTTGTGTCTGTAATGAATCCTTACATCCAACCAAGGTTTATTTTGTGAAAATATGACATATTTTCATTATGGTCGTATTGATCGACTAATGAACACAAAGGTAATCATTGAAATCCATCCCAAGTGCATAAATGGTTAATGAGCTGGCCTTGGGACCTGAAGGTTCCAGGTATGACCTCTGGTGAGATCGTATGTGTTTACTGTCATAGGATCACAAACTATAACGAGAGAGACGTCTAGTGTCCCCAGTTTTCACTTATTCTCCAAATGATGTTATATGAAGAAAAAAATCCACATTGAGAATGATGAGTTATTACGGCAAAAGCTTACTTATGCCTGCACAGGATACTGAAAATAAAGAAGGGATCAGAAAAGTGGTACTGTTTTCGGTGATATCGTCCTCAAGATGTACAACTCTCCTCTCGCTCCATATATATATATATATCAAGGAAAATGCACATCTGATCATAGGGAATAATAAAAAGACGGTTGCAGTGAAGAAAATTTTCTTTTCGACGAAGTCATCATCAAGGCTGTACATTCGTGTATTTATAATAAATGGGTGGGAAAGTTCCAGAATAATTTCCGGCCAAGGGTCAGGTTAATAAAATTGCAATTAGGAATTAGAATGCCATAATAAACAGGGGGGGGAATAGACAAAACTCAAACAAAGTAGCATCATAATTATTGAGATTTACATATTGTGCAAATAGGGGTTAGAAATGTAGAAATAATAAAATGACAAATTAGACAGAAACGTCGGATATGAAAACATGGCAGTGTAAATGGGGATTAAGACAAACTTGAAAATAACATGAATAAACAGGAAGTTTAGATAAGAAAGGCAACGGGATGGTCCTTTTTAAGAGAATTACCTGTTTATGTGACATGTATTCCAGGTAGTTACACAGTCGACATTCCTTGTTTACCGGTTTTACTACTGGTTAAGCGATGTTTAGAAGTCCGTCAGCCGGGGAGAAGACCGCGGGCCACGTGTGCTGTGATCATCTGAAATAATTTTTACTCATCTTAGTCTTTGTTTAAATTTATTGATATGTGCTATATTGTTTTGTTTTGAAATGTAGCTTCAATAAAATTTTTTCTTGGTTTCAAGGTTAAATGACTTCCATAACCGACATTAAAAGGTCACTAAGAACCAGTCTTCAGTAAACAGCTGCATCGTCTCAGTTTGAGCTGCCTGATACCTGAGAGCCTAACACTCATGGTCATTATGTTGAGGAGGACAATTTTTCAGTAAGTAGGAATCTAATGACTCATGAACTGTATCTATTATGACATAACTCCAGTACTGTCAAAAGTTATCAGGAAGTAATTACCTTTACATCTGAAATGGTGAAGCCTACTGGTTGGGACTGTGCAACAGAATTTCAAGACGTTAGTCACTAAGGCTAGATTTTGCCTGAAATTTAGGAATTTAACTGAAAGACACTTTTAGTATGAGTTCTATTCTACTTTGTCGATATAACTATTTACAAATAGAATTATATAAAAAAGCAGGGCAATTTATAGCACCTTTCTATGTCTTCTACATGTAACCATAGTCCTACTGTTAAGGAATATGAACATCGAACGTTGATTAATTGACCTTGGTTGCCATTGGCGGGCAACTCGAAGGCGCGAATGGTTCAGTCGTGTACAAGTTGGAAGAAGACGAAAGAATACAAATAAAAGTACATAATATTTTTTGCGAAACATTTGTTTACAGATTTTTGTACAGATTGTTGATTTTAACTGCCGAAGAATACAATCTTTTATTGGTCTTTGTGTTTTGGAGATAAAATCAATAATTGTACCTAGTATAACTGTCAGTTCGGAGCATCTTCGGAAGTGATAGGAATTCAAGGTTAAGTTCCTTGACACCTACTCCGAAAAAAGTAGTGAAAAATCTTAAGAAAGTGTACACTGATAGTAACTTACCATTGTTTGATGAGTCATAATAATCATAGTTTATGCATACTTACTTATCAAGTGTTGATTTGTGGAAATTTGGTTGTTGAAGTGTCCCAGACTAAGACGAAACAGCTGTCGTACTCCGTTGTTTTCAAGTAGTTCTCTAACCATATTCAGCTAGTGGTGAAACTTAAAACCAATCAAATTCCTGCAAACCAATACTTGATGTTTAATCTGATGTTCACTAGCAATTGGCTGAGTAGAGGAAGTTACTTGGAGTTCTAATGGTAAGTTGTGACCAGCCGGTTCCGCTGGATGATGACGGATACTCACCAGTAACATCAGCTGGCTGTTGAATTATGCATATGGCGAATTGGGAACATCTGGAATTCATGGGCAATTGAGTCGGGTCTCAATGGTTGAATGGTATGTTGGCTCACCATTGGAACCGTCAGGTCCTGAGTTAGGACCCTGATGGAACACATAGCTGTCAAGTATTCCCTCGTTTTCCAATTATTCTTTACATGATATCATCCAGTGGTCAGACCTGTAGACTGAAAAGCAATTAAGATTTATAGCTCCCTAATTTTCTTCAAGACTTTGATGTTTAATAGACTGGGTTCAAGCGCCAGACCTGATAATATCTTCAGCACTGACAATTTAAACATATGTTTCTGCCTTAAACTGTTTGAGAACAAATGACAACGAATTGACCATGACGTAACAGAAGGCCGTTTGTTCGGTGACAGCTGGGATTGTGATGGTGTGATACAGACAATGTGTGCCAACGGAATATTATTCCATACAACGATTCCCTTTTATGAATTTGAACAAAAAAAGAAGAAACATTGGTGCAGAATAATCTGGATCCATTTTATTTCGTTGTTTCTCATCAGCTGCGTACAACCTGAATTTTAAAAAAATAAAAATAAGGTTAATAGATAAAGGTTTGTTAAAACTGTACACTTTTTAATTTTATTTAAAAAAATTCAGGCTGTACGCAGCTGCTGATGAGAACCAACGAAATAAAATGGATCCAGATTATTCTGCGCCAATGTTTCTTCTTTCTTTGTTCAACGGAATACTATATATCTATTTGGACATTCTGTTTGTTGCTAGAGTCGGAATATTATTCCTACAGCTCAATACAGCATACAATATATCTGTTTGAATATTCTATTTGATGTTACAGGAGAGAATACATTTTCCACGGTTATATACTGCACTAACAAAACAATACCGTGTACATTTGAATATTCAATTTCATATCATTTGATGTAAACAGAAATCACAAGCTCAGTGATTGGTTAACGAATCGAAAATATACCTTGATTTCTGTGTTCTGTTTTCTGTTGTTAGAAGATTACATTCCGAAACAGTTTGTCTGAATGAAAAAAAGGTAAGTTATTAGAATTTTAATTAAAGGTATTACAATGACTGATTAGCTAATCACTTCACGTTAGCACAACTAGTCTCATTCACCAGTGATCAAAGAACTAATCCACCTTTAAGTCACTGTCAACTATTCACGGGTTAAGTAGATGGTGATACGTAAAATACAAATTCAAACCATAATCCTATGATACGTTTAGTGAAATGATATGAGATCAACCGAGGAGTAAATAATGTCAACATGATTAAGAATGGTATATTAATCTTACTCGTATTCAGCTTCTTTTGTTTTCCTTTTATGCTTTTTATACTGTTTCACAATGATTTTTATTTCTTCCATCTGTGAATCGATTCATAACTGCTCTATTTAAGATTCTTGCAGAAGATATCACACCACATACTACTTATAAGATGTCAGTAAAACACCCCATATATATGTATGTCAATATTTCTGTTGTAGTGTTGGTAATTGTCTGCATCACATGGATAACTGACACATGCTTATCTGATAATAAGGCCAATTATGTAGAATTACCAAGCCTACCTCTCTCTTAATAGTTCACTAAATGTTTTTGATTTTGCGTCGTTGGCACACAAGTAGAATGCTCACCGACCATACATGTGGTCTGGCTTCGATCCCCGGCGATCGACGCACTCCTTTACCTCACTCGCTAAGACAGTAATAAGACTCGCAAAGACAGAAGGTTGGGCATGTGGCTGGCATCCACATCCCGTAAAAGCAAAATACCACAGCTACCGAAACTTCAAGCTCCTAGCTGGAAGCCCTATGTTCCACTGGAAATGTAAAGGAGTCAAAAAATGTTTTCGATGGATAAATTGTGAATTTTAGTGTCACAGTCTTAATGTACAGTCAATTTAACTAAATCTGGTAGAATTACTGACTGGTATAATTTGAATAAGGCAAATATGTTTTATTATGAAACACTTAATTTGAAAAAAACTTGAGTAAGTCTTGTTCCATGATATTTTCTAATGATTTTTGTCTGCTTAAGTTTAGTAAATTACAGACAAAAAGTTTTCCAATTTGATTTCGGAGCATTTAATTTTATACAAAACAGCTCAAACTGGATCTGACTGTTGGGTTGACAAATGGCTGCATTCTTATTTCTCAGGAAGAAAGCAGTAAACTGCATGTCAGGGGAAGTCATCCACTTCATTGCTTACTGAGACTGGTGTCCCTCAAGGCGCTAGCCTTTCTACTTTTCTGTTTTCTTTCTTCTCTCATGACTTGCCTCAATCTGACGAAATGAACTTTGTTAAGTAGGCGGACGATCTAACTATTTCAGTGTCTGTTAACTCCCAGCTAGACTGTACTAAGATGAACAGCTTTCTTTCAGGAGTTAGAAAATGGTCCTTCCAAATGTCAGACTGTCATTTTCAGTTTCCGATGTAAACAAAAGTTTAAATGAAGCTGTTAATTTCTATAACTATTGTAAAATTGATGATACTGATATAAAAATCAAGTCTGAAGTTAAGTACCTTGGATTAATTCTTTCTTCTGACCTATCTTCTTCCCATGTCTTAGCGGTTTCTAAATGAATATTTCATCTGACTTTTTACATTAAAAAGTTAAGGCACTCAGGTATAACCTAATCACTCCTTTTACAGTTTGTCAACTTGTGTATTTTACCCATTCTTCTTTACTGTTCACCCTTGCTTATTCTTTCCTGGATTGCTTAAAAAAGACTATGTCATACTTCGAAGAACTTTGAAGACTGTCATTAGGGTGAACGTTAGTATCCCACTGGGCCATATCGTTGACATCATCATTGATAGGCACTTGATTTCATGCAACAAATTTTCTAAGGGAATTTTATCAGACTACGACTACCTACTTTACCCAAAGCTCCAACCTTGTGTCTCGTCAGGTAAAACAAGAAGTCATTTCAAAAGGCTTAATTCATGCACTTCTAAGTATAAAAATTCCATGATATCATATTCGGTGGCACGTATTTTATGTGATGAAAGTAGTGTCAGTGACGAACTAACTAACCTTCTTACCACTGGTAAATAAACCTTTTTCTCCATCCTCATTCCACCAAGCTTCATTGTTAGTCTTCTTCTTATATTTACAATCCTCTCAAAACTTTTTTGCTCACTTTCTCATAAGTGTTAAAATCATTTAAGGTGTGCTGCAACTGTTAATTTTGTATATCCCCTCACTATACTGTATCAACAGAACATTAGATTCAATATTCAAATGTTGTTTTGTACGAATTTGATTGATTGGTTACAGGATTTCCTCATGAGTTGACATCAGTTAGGGAACCATTGGAAAACCTGTGAGTACAAGACAGTTGTTTCGTCCTAGTTTACGACTCTTCATCAGCACACAACCACAACCACGGGTCGAACCCAGAACCTTCTGGTTACAAGACGAGCCACTGGGACCCGATCCAATGGCCAGCCCATGAATTCTAACTTCTGCTTATTCATGACATAGGGCGACCGCTAGCCAATGTCTACAGCGAGTGCTTGTCTACACACCCGACTTGTTGCGCCCTAGTGGTCACGGCTTCCCCTCAGACGGTCCTGGGTTCGAACCACGATGATTGCGTACTGCTGAAGAGTTTCAGACTAGGAGGAAACAGCTGTCCAGTACTCACAGGTTTTCCAATGGTTCTCCTGTAACCATTTAGGTTCAGTAATCTATAACACGACAAAATTTCCTAATTGAATTGACAATACTGTTTGAAACAAACCCACTGTTATTTTTATTATTACATTTATTATTCTAATTTTGTACTTCGAATAGTTTTGAATTTATACTGTAGATGTGGACAAATTCCTCTGGTTAATTTAATTTTAATTTACTTAATATTTTGGGTAAATCAGATGCAATATTGTGAGAAATGCTGAGAATTCCATTCTGTATTATAAGTACAGTCTGTTTTGGAATAAATTAGTTTATTATTATTATTAACTACAATGGTCTTTTGGAGCTTCAAGAGTTCAATAGTTTGTAGAATGCTTGCCAACTATGCACATGGCTGGCACTCGATTCTCAGCCGACTCAATCTCGCTTAACCGAATGTAATTCTGGTGAAAGAGGAAGAGGTTGGATGTTAGTCGGTTAAACTCACCTCGTTAAGAAAACACTATCGCTACTGGAAATTCAAACAATTGCAGCCCTAAGTACCACTCGGAATGAGAAGGAATGAAAACTGGCTAGAAGAAGAAGTTTACATTACTTTCGTATTTGTTAAGCATTATAAACAGAGATTCGTTAACTTATCCATGTCTTATTTGTTTAACTATTTAATATTTAATTGCTTAGTCATATGTCAAAACAAAAAATTTTAAGAAGAACAAATGCAAAGTTCTGAGACATTATGAAGGGTATGTAACAACAGAAGACAAGGGCTAGGCAACAGATCGTTTATTACGAAAATCAACACGTATTTATACATATTTCACATACATTATTATAGCTTATGCAAGTAGACGAGCGCAGTCTTCTGATTGGTTGTTTATCAGAAGTTAAGCAGACAAACGCAGGCTTCTGATTGGTTGTTTCGGGATTCCTCGAAAAATAGAGTTCTCTATCTGCGAATCATATTTTGCCACGTTAAGTCTGCTGTGATTGGTTGTTGAATCGGCCTTGTACATATTTTCTCACGGCCACCTCTCACCACAGGTATACTAGTGAGGACAGTTTTTAAGTAGCCTAATTATTATTTATCGTTACGCTACCTAATTAGGCCTTATAACATGATAAATATAAATAAACAATAATAGTTTTGAGAAAAAGAATCGGAATGTTAGTTGTGCAAAAAGAAGAATCTGGAAAATAAGTAATAATTGTAAAATTATTATATAATGTACCATAGGAGAGGTTTATTTTTTATACTTCTCATGTGAATTGAAGTTTCTTTAGCGACTGAGTTGATTTTATGAGGGTAGAGTGGCTGACGTTACACCGAAGTTTCCCTCTTTTTCTGAAGTTAAGATCGGCGAGCAAACTAGTGATCCAACTCTCTATTATAGATAAGATTTTATTTTGATAAATCACACAGTGGTGTTATACAGTAATATTAACTGATGACCACGTTACCAGCACAATTTATTACTGCTCATAATCATATCAAGTCACTCACACTACTTTTTACTTCATTTATATACATGACTAGAATTGATGATTAGATATTTGAATAAAAATCAATATAAGATAATGTACATTCAGAAATAATAATATGAGTGTTATCAATCAAATGCAATCAGATGGGAAATAAGACAAAATAAGTAACTTGTTAGAATGTTGGGATGTACGTGAATTGAAATAGAATTTTAACATTATTTATTATCCTCCCCTGAGTCGGGTCAACTACATAGGTCACACTAGTAGATCAGGAGTAGTGAGTAATTATTGATCCCACGAAGATGAGTAATTTAGAGAAAAACTCAGCAATCGCGCTGCGTACATTAACGCACAATCACACAATAGGGTGGGAGAGGGTAGAAATTCTAAGAAGCAATATAAGTAGGTGGAGAGAGAGATTGAACACTGAATCCTGGTTCATCGAGTATACACCCAACACATCCAGTAGAAGTGACTCAACGCAAATACCAGAAATATGGAAGATATTATTACTACCGATCAAAGTAGGTTTTTGGATTTGATAATTATATGTGCATTAAAAGCAGAGTATGATATTAGACAGTTGAAGGCAATCGGCAGGAAGATCAGCCTTGGGTCTAGGTTTCGTGCTAGTCGGCACTCATCAGTGAGCAAGACGTATCTGCAACCTTGAAGGAACTCATGTCCCTTCTGAGATTCGAACCCGCGTCACCCAGATTGCTGCAGTGAGAGACGGGCTCGCGATTGACCTCCTGTAGGACTGTGGTGGGTATTTCGGTTGGACACTAGCAACTAGTGACCTGACTGATAGAATTCAGTCTGCACCAAAGAAAGGACTAGATACATCAGACAAGTCACCAGTGTCCAGTCAAAAAACGGAATACATTTATATGGTGAAAACGTTCACCACATTTGAAATCTGGAATCGGAGAGGCGAAATAACACAGCGGGCTGGTGAAAGCCATCGGGAAGCCAGTAAACCGACGTGTCTTCCACAGATAAAAGAAAGAGTAAGAATGGGTACTTAGAATGTCCGTACAGTGTACGAGACTGGCTAGGAAGGCTTCCCAGGTAGCCAAAGAGATGCAAAGATATGGCTTAGAAGTACTGTGTATCTGGATGTGGATTGACAACATCGTCAGTGGAAGAGTCAGTAATCTACTCCGGCGACCCAGACGACAACCACGAACACCCTGAGGGGGTGGCTATCATGATATCACCAGTGGCAGCCAAAGCCCAGTGTGAAGTCGGTTCTTCTATACTGGTCAGAAACTTGCACTGCGTGTCACGAAAAGGTTTCCAAAAGGTTGCAGACTTTCATCAACAGCTGCCTTCTCTGGCTCCATACCGAAGATCAAGTGGCCAGAAAGAATGTACAACAAGAAACTCTGGCGATAAACAAACCAACCAATAGCCGATTGCTCAACAAATATGTAGGGGAAAGTGGAGATGGATCAGGCTTACATTGAGGAGGCCGCCGGATAAAATCTCACGTCAGGCCGTTGCTCGAGTAGAATCCAAATGGGAATTGAGGGTGATATGGAGAAGATGAGAGAGTTACGTCAATCGTGGACCGAGCTGAAGAGGACGGCAGGAAACAGAACAAAGTAGAGATGTTTTGTTGAAGCCCTATGTTCCACTTGGAACGTAAGGAAATATTATTAATAGTATTATGTTTATATATATCTCATTACATCTAAACATTTGATTTACAGACAAAGTCAGACAGTGAGCGTCCACAATTCGGTTTTTGCACATGATTAGATTGCTTTTTAGCGTGCCTGGTTTTTAGAAAAAACACTGATGGTTATACTTACTGAGTACTCTTCTGATGTGGCTGGCGGTTTCATCTCTGTGAAGTAACAGGTGTTGTGGTTTACGCTTCTGGAGTAAGTTTTCGAATGTTTTTCTGTCATGTTCCAATACCGAAGATAAGTATTTGGATAGGTTGTAAGTTAGTGAGTCAGTGTAATCCCCTGCTTGACTTAATTGGACTACAGTTTTTGTGCTATTCATTGACCTTGTAGTCCTGAAGGTACATCAGGTTTCACCTTTCTTTAACCAAGGGGAATCCCAGTTTTGGATTTATGTTCTTCAAGAAGTCTTTGCTGGTGAGTTTCGTCTTGTTAATTTCAGAGGACATCTTTTCTTCAGCAAGCATAGTCCATTGTATTAGTTTCGAGTGCCTTTTCTTCATAGCCAGTCTTATTCATTTTCACGGTAACGTTACCTTGTCCGCCGTCTTTTTTTCAAATCCTTTGGGGATTCGCATCTTATTTAGCAAGATTAGGGAGTATACCAAGCTATGTCACTAAATTATATGATGCTTTTGTCGATCAATCTTTGTTTCTTCATCAGTAATTAACTGTAAGCAGGTGATATTTCCTGCTATTTCTTGATCATCAATGGTCTCCATTGTGTTTAAAATCTGAACCTTCCTGCAACACTGAGATTCTGCTCTCAATTAGTATTTTGTCTGACGTATTGGGAATATCTGTACATCTTTCATACCATTAGTTGACTAATAATTTCATAAGGATAGATTATGAAGAAGCCATCAGTATTACATAGCGAAATTTCTGTGGAAATAATATTGATTTGTCTCTCATTCATTGGAAGGTGTAAATGCTTTGATAATAATGAAATCCAATGAAACCGGGACAAATGGAAATGTATGTGAGAAACTTCAGTTCAATGAAGAGTGATGCCTCTGTGGGATTCGTAGCAATTTGCAGCTGCGAGTGTAGTATGATGGTTTCGTATTCCGCGTTCTGATATCATGTATCCTATTATTAAATGTAGATCTGAGGTGATTCTGTTTATATTTTCAAGGAAATCATGTTGATTTTAAAGGTAAACAGTTTTCGAAACTTATAAAAAAATCTACTCAATGAGGTTATCACAAACATACTACTTTTAATTTATCAAGTAGTTAAAAACCTAATTAAGAAATGCCACTAACTATTTTTCAGAGTTCATTTATAAGGGTTCGGTTACAGGGTTTCATCATGAGCTGACATTGGTTAGAGAATCATTGGAAAACCTAGGAGTACTGGACAGCTGTTTCGTCCTAGTTTGGGACTCTTCAGCAATACGCATCCACCGGGTATACCATTAAGCCACTGGAACCCGATCCAGTGGCCAGCCCATGAATTCCAACTTCTGCCAGTTCACAATATAGCGCAACCGCTAGCCAATGTCTTCCGTGAGTATTTGTCCCCACACCCAACCTGTTGCACCCTCCTGGTCACGACTTCCCACTGGAATCCCAGGTAACTAACTACCTTCCAGTGGGAAGTCGTGACCAGTAGGGTGCAGCAGGTCGGGTGTGAGGACAAATACTCACCGAAGACATTGGTCCTGGGTTCGAACCCAGTTGGGGTGGGTGCGTACTGTTGAAGAGTCTCAAACTAGAGAGAAAAAGCTGTTCAGTACTCCTAGGTTTTGCAATGGTTCTCTAACCAATGTCAGCTCATGATGAAATCCTGTAACAAACCAACCAAATCCCTACTAACCAATACTTGAATATTATAAGGATTTGATTTGTTTTCACGAGTTGATCACGGATTGATATCAGTTAGAGAACCATTGAAAACCAGCACTAAAGCATGGACAACTGTTTCGTCATCATAGTTTAAGACTCTTTTGCAGTACGCATCCACCTCTGGGGTTGGAACCCAGGACCTTCTGGTTACAAGGCGAACTCATATACCATTCAGCTACTTGGACCCTATTCAATGGTCCATGAATTCTAACTTCTACCAATCAAATCTTCACAAAGCATTTCTTGAAAATAAATTTGATGATCGTTAGTGACTTGCTACAGGACGGAGTTTCTTAGATTTCTAGTTAGAAGTTGTGACCAATGAGGTCCAAGCTGTCCTCAATGAAGATGGATTTCCTGCCGAAGACACTAGTTGATGATCACGCTAAAAATCACGAATTGGTAGAAGTTACAGTTCACGGGCTGGCCATTGAGTCGGGTGGGTCCTAGTGGCTTAACGGTCCACAAGCTAGCTCGCCTCGTAACCAGAAGGTAATGGGTTCAACTCGTGGTGGTGAGTGAGTACTACTGAAGAGTTTGAAACTAGGCTGATGAAACAGCTGTCCAGTACTCCCAGGTTTCCCAATGTTTCTCTAACTGATGTCAGCTTATAATGAAATCCTCCAATCACTTATATTCAATTGAATTCAAATTTTCCTGTCCACTGATTGGATCGAAGTGGTCGATCTCAAGTTGACATGTTAGCTTCTAGTGCAAATGCTTCGACGATGTCTGGTCATGTAACTTGGAGTCAATTGGTGGGTAGTAACTAGCATTGGAATCTAGGATGAGCATTTCGTCCAATTTTGGACTCGTCATCCGAATGTGCCTGTATAACTTATTGTATCAATCTGTTTACACTTCTATTGACACTTAAATTACTTTATATTCAATAATTTTAGTCATTTGAAATTCTTTCAAATTTCTACATTCACTTTGTTTTGTGAGTATCATGTGCTGCTTCAATAAGCAATGTATTTTTCCTTTTAACTACTTTGGGTATATAAATACAGTTGTATAATATTTTGATTGCATGGAGGATTTAATCATGAGCTGACATCTGTCAGAGAACCACTGGAAGACCTGGGAGTACTGGACAGCTGTTTCGTCCTAATTTGGGACTCCTCATCAGTACTCACCCACCGGGGTTGGAACCCAGGACCTTCTGGTTACAAGGCGAGCTCGTAGACCATTGAGCCACTGGGACCCGATCCAATGGTCCTTGAATTCTAACTTCTGCCAATTCACGACATAGCGCGACCACTTCGCAATGTCTTCTTCGATGAGTTACTGCCTCATCTTCAACCTGCTGTACCCTACTGGTCACGGCTTCCCACTAGAACCCCAGGTTAACTACCTGAATAGGGCCAGTCACTATTGAGCACAGATTAATTTTCAAGTATTGGTTTTGTAGGGATTTTGTTTGATTGCATGGAGGATATTTTCTCCTTTGATTGTGCAATGACGTTTAATTTTAGATGTTCATGTTACAGTAACCTTACAAAACTGGAAAGGCTTCTTAAACTATGAAATTAAAGAGGGAATGGGGCGGGGGAATAACGATCGCTATCAAACGAAATAGAAATCATGAAATGAAGACAAAGAAAGCAGAATACAAGTGGCATTTTTCAAACTGAAATCCAGGTATAAGGATTTTATATTTTGCCACTATTGTGTGTCATTTGGCTGAATAAAAAATGGTGTTATATATCAATGTGTTCTAACATTACAAAAGTATTTATTTCAATTTTAGATTTGCCCGTAGATTCAGTGGACTATGGGCACTGGGTTCGAGCCGCGGTGGAAACTGCATCACTCAGTGCAGAATGCAGGTACATTCAGCTGGCGAGTCCCACATAGGACGAAATGCGTGTTATCCTGGATTCCACTGCTAGTCACCATCCACTAATTAACTTCTATTTACAAAAGTATGTAATAATTTGCTGTCGAGGACAAATGTGATTATGAATTCCAGGAATCATAAATATCCCGGGATTTCTCTTCTGTTTGTGGCCAACAATAGATTCGAATATGTAAGCTTAAGTTGGTCACATATTAAGCTTAGAACAGCCTGTTGGTTGGGTACAGGATTTCATCGTGAGCTGACATCAGTTAGAGAACCATTGGAAAACCACCTAGGAGTACTGGACAGCTGTTTCATCCCAGTTTGGGACTCTTTATCAGTACGCACCCATCGCCACGGGTCGAACCCAGGACCTTCTAGTTACAAGGCGAGCTCGTAGACCACTAAGCCACTCGGATTCACCGATCCAATTGGCAGCCCATGAATTCTAGCTTCTGCCAATTCACGATATAGTGCAACCGCTAGCCAATGTCTTCGACGAGTATTTGTCCTCACACCTGACCTGCTGCACCCTACCGGTCATGCCTTCTCACTAGAAACCTCAGGTAACTGACTAACTATCTGAATAGGGCAAGTCGCCAGTGAACATCTCATTGATATTCAAGTATTGGTTTGTAGGGATTTGGTCAATTGGTTACAGGATTTCATTATGAGCTGACATTAGTATTAGCCTATCGATATTGTTTTCAATTAGATTTCTTCCAGCTCTACACTAACATACATATAATATTCTTAACTTTACAAATAAACATTACGGATGAACTAATCATGACGATTTGTCAATAAGATAATGGGTTTATACATCTAAATTGTGCAATGAGTCATGATAATAATAAATTCAATCGTTAACACTAGTGAACAATAGAGAGGTTTGTAACGATTATCATTTCTTTAGGTGTTCTAGGTGGAGCATATGGATTCAACAATACATCTGTATTTCATCCTATTCTCTGAAATCCTCTTAAGTTGACTCCGAAATCGCTCGCAGGCTGTCATTTCCTCCTCCCATTCAGGTTCCACACGATGACCTGACACGTATTATCATGCAACTGTCTTCTGAATGTATGTTCCATTTGTCTCCATTTTCTCCGGTGCTTTTGTTGAGGAATAAGTTCTTCGTTGGTTCATAACCAAAGTTCCCTGTTGCTTATTATTTTCGCTGACCATCTGTCCTTAAGTAATGATGAAAGTCTGAAGCACCTTGTTGGAAATGCTTGTGGCGATACGTTATCTTTGAACTGCATCGAAGAGATGATTTAACAATGGTGCTGAATATTTAAATTTTGTTCTTTTTGCCGAGTTTAGAATTTGTAAACTGATTTCACAGTGATGATGATCTAACTTACATTTCTAGTCCTAACTTTGACATCCTCATTTGTACTGACAACCGTAGTTGGAACGAAGCTGCCTGGGTGAATGAAGGTGGTGACTTCCTTAGATTTCCCTCACTGGAAGTGATCTCTACTTCTTGTCGTGGTTATTGGTTAGGTTTCTTCATCACCTCTGTCCTCTTGGTGTTCACTTGAAGTATACCAATAGTTAACGAAAACTTGGTTGTCCAGAATAGGCTAATTTTGCACCAGTCTATGGGCTATACATATTGTGTGACAGATGATGACATTTACTGCTTAGTTAAAACAGGCTGAAGATGGTGGAATGGAATTTCAATCGTGGAGTTAATTACTGAATAAGGAATGTCGATATCCATCTCTAGGACACGAATAACTACTCAGGGATCTCTGCATGAAGTGTTCCAGTTGACTAACTTGAATATTGTTGCAAATTTATGTTTGATCACAAGCTGACATCATTTAGAGAATGAAGAGGAACTGGAAAGCTGTTTCATCCTAGTTTGAGACTCTTTGGGAGTACGCATCCACCACCAGAGTTCGAACACAAGACCTAATGGTTGACTGTTCAGTCACTAAGACCTGTTCCAATGGCCTATGAATACCGACATCTACATACTAGTGATTTTAACTCGATCACTACAAATGAATCACAAAATAGGAAGAAGGAAACAGCTGTCCAGTACTCCCTGTGATTTTCCAAATAGTTCTCTGAATAATGTCAGCGCACACAGACGAAATACTCAACTATAGTAGTAATAACCCAATGACCCACAAAAGAAACTGTGTGTAGACAATGTTTAAAGAAGTTCAAACACACTGTAGCACTTATGTGTTGAGGTGAATCGAGGAAATATAGCGCGTGATAACCCTCTTCAAAAAGAAATGGATATCCTCACATTTTCATCAAAAAGTGTTTAAACTCCAGTCATAACACCGACAACAAGCCAACATCGAAGACCACAGGAAAATTCATCCTACCATATTTAAAAAATATCTTTGAAATAAAAGCTAAAATATTAAGACCATCTGAAATAGATATAGCACACAAACCAGCCAGCAAATCACTTCATTCGATATTGTGCAAACCAGAAGATCTAGCAGCGAACGATGACAAGATCCATACGATTCACAAAATGCATTGCATGAACTGCGATAAAGCTGCACCAGTCAAAGTGGGAGTCTCTTTCGAATTCGAATGCAAGAACACAAATTGGCTGCAAAAAGACATGATATGTGTTCTTTCATATCAATGCATGTGGATAATTATGAACACCAAATTGATTGGAATAATGTAGAAATTTTAAATAGAGCAGACACCCGACAGTAATGCCGAGGAATTCCTAGTAGCCTGCTGGGTACTCAAGAGAATCAGCCAGCAATTAACAAACACATTATTATAGACCTAATTTATTAGCCAATGAAAAGTACATTACATGACAAGGAAGTTCAAATTCTAAGTCAATAAAAATATGATCAATAGAGACGTAAATTTAAAATCAGTCACGACAGTGGTTGCCAGGGGATACAATTACATCATTCATAGAGAATTTAAATAACTTCATTTTAGACTAAAACCTGCTCTGAAGGAAGATGTTGACTTGATGGAGGACAACAAAAGCACCGCAATCAAGTCACCTAGCTCAGAGAACACAACCAATTTAACAAATCATAACCCTAAAAACTACAAATTATATAATAATAATAATGATTTACTTTATTCCAAAAACAGTACTTGTGATACAGAATGGAATTTTCAGCATTAATCACAATATTGCATCTAATTTCCTCAAATTATAAATAAAATTAATCACACAGAAAATTTTCCACATTTACAATAGAGGTAGTGTCAAAAACATGCAGCATATAAAATGGAAATAGCAATAATAATGATAACAGCTAGGGTAATAATAATAAGAATACAAGTGAAAATTGCCGTTGGCTTGTGTCACACAGTATTGTCAATGTGGTATAGAAATCCTAACATGTTTAAAAATATTGAATATAATGTTCTTTCTACATGATATGGTGAAGGAAAAAACAAAGATTACAGCCGTCATGGAGATAAGTTGGTGTTTGCAATTATGAGAGTAAAACAGAGAAGTAACAGGACCATAAATATAATAGAAGTAATAAAAGTAAAACTTGAAGGTATATAAGGATGGATGGAGGAAATTGTTTATTTACTAGATGAAAAAAGGTTAGTTAATTCTTGCCTGACACTATTTTCATCACATAAAATACGTGCCAAGTATGGTATCATAGAATTTTTATACTTAGACGTGCGAGCATACAGTTTTCTGAAGTTACTCCTTGTTCTACCTGAGGAGATGCAAGGTGAAAGCTGAGGGTAAAGCGGATGCTCCAAGTCAGACAAAATCCCTTTAGCAAATTTATTGCACGAAGTCAAGTGCCTATCGACAACGACGTTAACTATGTGGTCCACTGGGACACCACTCACCCTACTGACAGTCTTCAGTATTCTACGAATTGTGACATAGTCCTTTTTAAGCAAACCAGGAAAGAATAAGGGTGAACAATAAAGAAGAATAGGTAGGATGCAAGAGTTTATGAACTGTAAGAGGAGGGGTTGTTGAGTTATACCCGAGTGTCTTAACTTCTTAATGTAAAATGTCAGGCGGAATATTTTACTGGAGATTGCTAAGACATGGGAAGACCAGGAGAGATCAGAAGAGAGAATGAGTCCAAGATACTTAATTTCTGATTTGATTCCTATATCATTGTCGTCAATTTTACAACTGTCATGAGAATCGATGACTTCTTTTAACTGTCGTTTACATCTTAAGCTGAAATCAACAGTTTGACACTTAGAAGGATTCAGTTTAAGACCGTTAGACTCAGACCATTTGCTGACTTCCGATAGAAAGCTATTTATTTTGGTACAATCTAGCTGGGAGTTAACAGCCATTGAAACCGTTAAATCATCAGCGTACTTCACAAAGTTTATTTCATCAGAGTGAGGCAAGTCATGCAAGAAGAAAGAAAAAAGAAAAGGAGAAAGAACAGCGCCTTGAGGGACACCAGCTTCAGTAGGCAATGAAGTGGAAGACTTCCCTTTATATACGGTGTACTGCTTTCTATCTGAGAAATAGGAATGTAACCAGTTAACAGCCCAACATTCTGTTTGACTAGCAGCAAGTTTATTTAATAAGATGTCCCTAGGGACCGAGTCGAAAGCAGATGTATAGTCTAGGAAGGCAACACGAACAAATTTAGCCCCCTTGTCTAGACTGGAAGCAATGTTATGATATAAGACGGCAGCTGCATCTAAAGTGCTTCTACTGTGCTTATAGGCGAATTGTTTAGGGTCATTAAAGGATTTAAGCGAAGGTACAAGACTAAGTAAAAGTAATTTCTCCATAGTTTTCAAAAAAGGAGAGGTAATAGCAATGGGTCTAAATTTGACACATGCTCCAGTGGATGATTTAGGTATGGGTACAACTTTAATGTCCTTCCAAACGGCAGGCACAATATTATCGGAAAAAGATTTGTTAAATAGATCAGTAAGAGGGTGACACAGAATATCAGAACATTTTTAAAAATAATACTAGGTACATAATCGGGACCTAAGCTCTGGGAAGGGTTTAGAGACTTGAGGCACTTTTGAACATCATTTGTGTTAAAACCTGGAAAGGCGCAAGGAACAGTTACGAAAATATAAACCAGGTAAATATATCCAAGGCAAGGCTGCCTACTATCGCCAATGATTTTCCTGATTGCAGTAGATTGGATAATGCGACAAACAGCGGGCAATGAGGAAACATGCATAAAATGGACTTACACAAAAACTTGGTGGATCTAGACTTCGCTGAAGCGATATTTGTCTGATTTTTCACAGATTGGAAGATATGGAAGTGAAAACCAACAAGTTGGCAGAAGAAGCATCAGAGATAGGACTTCAGTCGAACACAGATAAAACAGAGGTGATGAAGGTTCCTGGCCATCAGTAACTGCAACGACAGATAATAATCAGCATAAATCGGAGGAACATGAAAGAAACAACCTCCTTCATCTACCTGGGAAGCATCGTCTCAACTACAGGCGGAACTGACGAGGATATCAAAGCCAGAATCGGAAAAGCAAGACAAGCTTTCATTACTCTTAAGTCTGTGTGGAGGTCAACAGTATTCAGCATGAAGAGCAAGATCCGGATTTTCAACTCCAATGTGAAGTCAGTGCTACTATACGGATCAGAGACTTGGCCAGTGCGTCATAAAGAGCATCTCAAATAAACTACAGACCTTCATTAACAGCTCTCTTCGCTCAATATTCAAGATCAGATGGCCGTCCAGAAAAGATTAGAAACAGGGATCTCTGGCAATGAGCGAACCAACCCATCAGGAACCGATTGTGAAACAAATAGTCAGGAAGAAATGGAGATGGATTGGCTAAACTCTGAGGAAACCATCAAGTGACATCACTAAACAAGCCTTTGCTCGACTGGAACTCGAAAGGGAAGCGGCGAGTTGGTCGTCAATGTGAGAGTGACATGGAGGAGGTTATGTGAAGAGGAGATGAAAGCATGTGGGCAGACTTGGAGCGGGGTGAAAACGTTGGCAGAGAACCGAACGCAATGGAAACGCGAGGCTGAAGCCCTATGTTCCTCTAGAAATTAAAGGAAATAATAATAAATAAATATATCCAGGTCATGTAATGTATTTATATAAATGTTGTACTTGCCATAGATAAGGTATATGCTTAATCCACGTGACAGTACTTCAACATACAATCATACCATACATGCACAAGAGGACATGTTAGAACTAGTACCAGAGGAATGTGTACGAAAACCCTTGACAAAAGAAAACATTTCTAGCTTGCTGACAGATAATATAAAAGTGTTTGTGAGTGTGTGATTGGAAACATATATTGAGCAATTGTTTCATTAAGATCAATATTTATCGTCACAACATGTTAGTGGGCCTTGAGAGTGTGTCTGAGAAAAAATATCCCACAATAGAAATTATTGGGTTTCTTTACAAACAATAGAAATTCATTGTTTTCCACAACGAATATGCGGTAACAATAGACGTACAGATAGAAGAAAATAGGACCCTAGATCTTCTCTATGGTGATGTTGTGTCCCGTTTGCCAGCCACAGAATATATTTACATACACATATCAGAAGAAACCTGATAACAATGAGGTAATGACAATTTTTAGGTTTCACAATTATTCATGGAATCCGATTCTCATATATAAATAAACTCTGCCTCTTATCAGCCAATTTCCCTGATCGTATGTGTATGAACACATTTGTTTCTTGTGTAAACTGCTGCAGCATGGAGTTCAGCAGGAGAGTGTCCTCTGATGTATATGGGGGTATATTCCACTAATGGCCAGCTGTCACCTGAAAAGTCGTAGGGGTTGGCGTTCTCTCTACCACCCCGCTTTGTTTTAAATGTAACTGACAAATGTTATCAAGTAGCATGAATTTATTATAGTAAAGGTTTTCTTGTATTTCCCAATGAATGAAAAACAAAACGATATTACTGTTTTTGTTGAAGTTTTGCTATTTAATATTGATGCTAATAGCTTTATCAAAGTGGTATTATTAAACCAGAATTTACGAAATCCACTCAGCTTATATATAACAACTTCATCATTGTTCCTCAGTATGGGTTAAGATATGCAGATGATACTTTTGCAGTGCTAAAACGAGTTCTACACAGTTTATTCCTGGAGAAAATTAACAGTCTGTCTCCCAGAATTCAGTTTACTTCGGAAGCAGGCAGAATCAGACGTCGGTGAACTACCATTTCTAGACTGCCTGGCTAGTAAATAGGAGGGAAAACGGACATTTTAGTATATCCATATTCAGGAAGAAAACCCATTCCAATAAATATTTAGACTTCGGATCATCACATTCCATCAGTGCAAAGGTATCAGTTGTTTCAAGTATTCTTAGATGAGCTAACTCTTTGACAACGGATGAGAAAGAAAAAGAAGAAGAAATATCAAACATTACTGAAACTCTTAAGCAAAACAACTACCCAAGGAGCGTCATCAACAAAATCAACATCAACATTAAGTAAAATCGAAAGCGTATTCCAAAAACATGGACCCCAACAGTTGTCATTCCATAAAGAGCAGAAACATCAGACGATATCAGAAGAGTACTCAATGAGCACAATATCAGGGTTTTCTTCAAAACATCAGGCACATTGCGAAGTAATCTTGTTCATATAAAAGATTGAGTCCCTAAAGATTCTCCATCCAATTAAGTCCACAAAATAAAATTCTTGGAATGTGATGTGATATACATTGGATAAACATATCAAGAAATCAAAATCAGATGAGATGAACGCCGTAGAGCATCTCTTCGACCACCGAGAAATCCAGTTGAACTAGAAAAACTTGAAAAATCATCCACCATAGGTCTACACGCTATAGAATCATGCCACAAAATTGATTTTGACAATATTGAAATCATCATCCAGAAAAAGCATTTCAGAAATCACAAAAAACGTCTACTTCATATCAAATGGAATCCAGACTGTCTGAGTAGGAATGATGATGGACCAAAACAGAATTTGACCTGGTTACAACACCCTTGCCCTCCCCCATGAAATGACAAAACCAACACAAATGTGATAACCAATTTCATTATGTAAACACACGCTGATTTTATCATTTTATACACTTATCAAATCCAACAATCTACACCTGGCTTTGTTATCTTTACTAATTGGCTAATTTGACAAGGGAAAAATGACCCCATGCTGAGGAACGATGATGCAGTTGTTATATATACGCTTAGATTCTGTAAATTCTGGTTTAATAATAATAATACTTTGATAAAGCTATTAGCATTATGTAGCGAAACGTCAGTAAAAACAACAATACCGTTTTGTTTTCATTCATTGAGAAATACAAGAAAACCTTTATTATACTGAATATCATATACCCAATCCCCAAGTTTTTTCAAACTGTTAAAAATGAACCTGGTTTGGACACATATAACATGAATTTATTTATCCGACATTTGTACTCAACTCATTTCTTTTTGTTTTAAATTCACTCAGTGAAAAATGAAGTCATCAAAATGACGTTGAAGAGTCTTTAAAATGCTACCCACAATTTGTCAGTTCATGATAAGCCAATCAGCCTTATTTACCACAGTGTTGCATTTTCACCTCAAGAATTAACCAATCACAAATGGAATAAATTGAAATCTCAAAATTAAAAGAATAATACTAAGATAAAATCCTTTGTCTAAATTAAATAAACCTCACTGATTTTTTTTTAATTATTGCATAAATAATTTAACCCAGGGATTATATTAAAACAAAAATAATTTTTATGCCATCCGATGCCTGAAAGTGTTTTCTTTTTCTGGTGATATTTCATGAATTTTCAAAAACTGTCTATGATTTCAAAATTAAGTGAGTTTGTTTTTGATAATTAATGTATTTTAATTATCTAACACTCTTCTTTAGTATTCAATGGATTCAAAGTTAGATTTGTTTTAAACGATGGTTTGAATTATTTAGCGGTCATTTTATTCATTGATGCGATTAATTGTTTAAATCAGATTCCTATTAAAAATTAATAAATGTCTTGTTTAAATCAGATGAAAATATGAATAATAATATTAATAGTGATGATAACAGCTTTATTCTGTTGTAAACATTATTATTATTATTCCCGTGAGTTCCGAGTGGAACACAGGGCTTCAACAACACATCTCGACTTCCTCCTACTTTCTGTCGTCCTCTTCAGCCTGGACCACGATTTCCCGAAATCTCTCATCTTTTCCTCCCCACACGATTTCCCCATGTCACCCTCACATTGACTACCCACTTGTCCCTTCCCATTGGGATTCCACCCAGGTAATAGCCTTCATTGCCCTCAATGTCATTTTCTCCTATATATTTTTTGAGCAATCGGCTCTTGGTTGATTTGTTCCAACAGATTCTTATCACTTATTATTTCTGACCACTCTAACTTTAGTAAGGAGCCATAGAAGATGGGCAGCTGTTGATGAAGTCTGCAGCAGCCTGTTGGAAATGCTTTTCATGACACGCAGTGCAAGTTTTCGACCCGTATATCAAGAACTGAACAACTTTTAACATCCATGTTGAAATTGTGTATCTTATTCTTCATGCTGAGAGTGCATAAGATTTCCAAACTGATTTGAAGGTTGATAAAGGTGTGTCTTGCCCTTCCAATCCAAACTTTGACATCTTCATCCGTTCCTCGCCAGATAAGTAAAAGAGGCTACATCTGTTAAATCTCTCCCTTTGATGGTGAGTACAATATTGTACACTATTGCCCGTACATAATACAGAATTGTTACAGCATTGTATCGTTGCAAAATATTGACTCTTTGTGCTGGATCTTCAGGTTAAATAGTGTTCGACAGTAATACTATATATGGTAGTGTTGTTCGATTTTCAGCTTGTTTTAATTCACAACAGTATTTTTTCCTTCGAGAAAGCCATAGTTGTAGGTTGAAAGCTAATTTAAAAAAATATGCCTCAGTACATGTCACTATTTTCTGATATAACTGGATGATTATAACATTAGTAGGTAGAGCGAAATTGGTGCAATACTCTGTATAGAAATTCAGGTGGCCTAGTGGTTAAAGTAGGTGGTCAGATAAAAATGTTATATTTTGGTATTTAAGTTCTGAGCGAAACACGCATCGGTCGCATAGCGGTAGAATGCTTGCCAACCACGCAGGTGGTTTTCAGGTTCGATCCCCTGTCGAGGCACTCCTATACCTCGCGAAACCAATAATAAGAACGGTAGAGGGAATGTTCGGCATGAGGCTAGCAACTCCACCCCGTTAGAGTATACACCACCGCTACCGAAATTCCAAAGCTCTAGCTTGAAATCCTGTGTTCCACTGTAGACGTGAATGAATTATTAATATTCCGAGTAGAAAATAGGGTTTCAACAGTACATCTCAATTTCCTCCTGTCCTCTACAGTGGTCTTTAGTTGGCTCCATGACTACCCATAGGCTCTTTTCTCTTCCTCCTCCTATAATCACCACTGTGAAACCATGTAATACTGAACTTGTCGTTTGCCATTGTGGTTCAGCTCGAATGACGGCCTGGAGCGTCATATCACTCAAAAATATCCCCAGTGTGTGCCTAATCCATCTGCATTTCATTCTGTTCATTTGTTGAGCAATCGATTCTTGGTTAGCTCTATCCCAGAGTTCCTTGTTGCTTGTCCACTCTGGCTGACTGTCTGGTATTCAAGATGGAGTGAAGCAGACTACTGATTAAAGTCTGCGGTAGCCTGTTCAAAGTGCTTTTGGTGACTCACTATCTATGAACCACCATGTGTCGATAGCACAGAGGTTATGACTGTCGCCGATCACGAACATGGTCTGGGGTTCAATCTCCTGCCGACGAACACCTGATATCAATGGTTGACCTGCAAAATTTGGGCCACCAATATCACATGCTGAAAATTCCATATTTGTACCAAAAAAATACGGTATGGAATCAAGCTACAATAAAAAATAAAAAAATATAAAAAACCTAACTGATTCAACGTTGGTGTTGGAGATCCGAATTTCATTCCTTTTCCTGAGTGCAGGAAGATTTGTAAATTGATTTCACAGTGATGATGATCTAACTTGAATTTCTGATCCTAACTTTGACATCGTCATTTGTGCTGCTACCCGTAGTTGGAACGATGCTGCCTAGGTTAGCGAAGGTGGTGACTTTCTTTAGATTCCTCTCACTGATAGTAATCGGTACTTTCTGTTGATGCTGTTGTTGGTTATGTGTCTTCGTCACCTCTATCTTCACTACGTTCACTTGAGGTATACGAACAGTTAATTAATACTTAATTATCCAGAACAGTCTACTGGTCACATATATTGTGTTACAGATGATGACACTTACTGCTTAGTTAAAACAGGCTGAAGACGGTGGAATGGAATTTCAATCGTGGAGTTAATTACTGAATAAGGAATGTCGATATCCATCTCTAGGACACGAATAACTACTCAGGAATCTCTGCATGAAGTGTTCCAGTTGACTAACTTGAATATTTTTGCAAATTTATGTTTGATCACAAGCTGACATCATTCAGAGAATGACCGGGCACTGGTTTTGTGCCAACTTCACCAGATTTCTGACCTGATTTCATATTAATGAAGGTCTGCCTCGTTTTTCTGATCCTGATGCCTTCGAATTCTTCATATGCACCGATTGTAGTTAAGCTGATGTTTTAGAATATCGGCGAAGACGAATTTTTAGTTTTAAAAATGTTTTACTGGCAACTGAATCCGCGTACTGGTGTTATTTTCACTTGAGCATCACTCTGTTTACTAGAAATACTAAAGTAACAGGCTATCTATTTGAATATTTATTGTAATTATTCTTGAAATCATAGATTAAAGACTGTCTAGTAGCCAAAATCGATGTGTTGAGGTATGAATACTGGAAACCAATTTTGGTGTTCTATTGTATCGCTGACCAAACTTTCATTGGCTGATGTAAAGTCACCAAGTGCTCCGACAATGACGAAATACGGTTATTTGCAATAAAGTCTGTAGAAATATTTAAGAATAATCACATATAAAGACTCAGAATCCCATCAGTAATACAGATAGGCAGGTAATACTGACCAGGGAATTCCCCAAAATGCTTTTCAAATACAAAACAAAGACTAGGCTATAAAATTATTTAACGAAACTCAAACGTAAGATGTACTTGCGAATTAAGAAGAATATTCATAACAAAGTAGGATTAAAATACTTTCAGTAAGAATCACGCACCAATTAATTCCTGGAGGCAGTACAAGGCCAAAATACTCATGATCAACCTTGACTTCATTCAGACAAAGAAAACACATTATCAACATCATCATATAACTTCAAAGGGAAGTGTTTAAACTAGGAATTACACAAGAACAGGGAAGAATTACAGTGAATATATGTAGACGCCAGGACAATGATATGCACCTGAAAGAAAGTGGAAAAATAATTAGATTTAGTTGAAATTTCCAAGCATTTCACAAACAGTTATCCCGTTACAGAATGATGCAACTGTATAAGTTCAAATTAGCTATTACGAAATGTTATTTGCCTGATTTGTTCACTTTCTGGGTCAAACGGTTGTTTTTCCTATTACATAAAGCCCAGAATTAGCCATGAAGATACACATTTGTCTTCAGAGGTACATTTTGTAGTCGGTTTGATGATAAACTGACGTCACTTAAAGAAGCACTGAAAACTACAGAGTATTCAACTAGTGCTTAGTCCTAGTTTAGGGCTCTTCAGCTATATTCACTTGTGACCCTACTCATGAGGGATCGAATCTAAGACCTTCGAGTTAAAGGGCTATCCTGTTGACTATCCATTTCCTAGGACGGATCAAATGTCTCATCAATTCTAGTTCTGTCAATTTCCGGTATATCGCCTAACCATCTGCTACTGTCATTGACGAATATTTGGTTTATGCGTGTTTATTCGTAAAAAATATCACAAAAAATAAGTAAATCAACAAATGCCCCAATCACTTTTTCCCTTTATGAATTTGAATGAAGTAATAACAACAGATTGTGTAGGATAATACTGGGACATCAATAATTTCGTTAGCTTCTCATCAACTGTGTACAGCATAAGGAAAGTATTCAGTTTATGTATAGAATAATTTCAAAGTACTTGAAAAGGTTACATAATGTCAGTTGATAGAAGACTCCAAACTTTATAAACAGTGGTTAGAAAATTACACTCGTATAACATATACCGAGAAAGCTGAAGTTTAAAGAAAAATTAACGCTTGGATACAGTGGCGAAAGAGTTATGTAATAAAGACAAGACAAGAGAATAAGATGACGAGGAACTGATGAATTGATTAACAATGTGGTGAGTTCAACTCACATCATAGAAATAAGAGACAAGCAAAGTTACACTATGTAAAAAGTGGGATGAGGTTAAAGGCAAAGATTGTCAAAACGAATGAACGAGAGAGTAAAGACATCCAGTTATCAGGTCATGGAGAGACTAATAATTGCTTCTTTCGGGTTTCAAGCGTTTGATGGAGATAGCTTCAGTGAACTGAAATTATTCTTATAAATGGGTTCTAGTAAGAATTCATGACCAGTGGGGTGTGAAGACGGATACTTGCCCATGACATTTCCTAGTGGTCACGCTATATCGTGGATTGGCAAAAGCTGGAATTCATAGGCTGGCCACTAGATCAGGTCCCGGTGGCCTGACGGTCTACGAGTTCGACTTGTATTCGGAAGGTCCTGGATTCAAACCCTGGTGGATGCGCACTAGTGAAGAGTCCCAAACTAGGATGAAACAACTGTTCGGTACTCCAAGCTTGTTTTCTAGTTGTTCTGTAACCAATACCAGTTCATGGTGAAATTCTTTAACCAATCAAATCGAATCCCTGCAAAGCAATACTTGAAAAATTGAGGAGTATTGAACTATTTTGTCTATTCATAATAATAATTTGCTTTATTCTAAAACAGTACTTGTGATACACAATGAAATTCTCAGCATTTCACTACAGTATTGCATCCAGTTTGTACATGAACAATAAATAAAATTTTACATAGATTAAGGGTAATCTCAGTTAGTTTTGACAACAACATATTGGCATGTCGGTAGCAAAGCCAAAAGTGAACAGAGTGTTTGAAGGTGTTAGAAAAGTAGATGCTAGCATATTGACTGGCGTAAGCGGTGACAAAATGTCGAATACAGAGGTGAAAGAACGAAGAAGAATGTTTTAAGAAGAGTTTTTAAGGAAGAGAGAGACAAAACAGCACATAACAAAAAGAAACGAAAGGAAAGAAAGAAAACGTTGGACCTATAAATGATATGAGTTGGAAAGACGAGATCCAATTGTTCTACTGACTATTTAATAAGTTATAAGTTTCACGCCTAATGCTTTCTTTATCGCACAGAACACGAGCTAAGTAAGGTATGGTTGAGTTTTTGTACTTACTAGTGCGAGCATATAGTTTTCTATATAGGCTTCTGGTCCTACCTGATGAAAAACAAGGGGAGAGTTGTGAATGAAGAGGGTGTTGTGAGTTAGATAAAATGGATTTAGCCCATTTTTCACATGAGTCCATGTGCCTGTCAACCAGAATATTAAAAAGCTGGTTAAATGGCACGTTGCATACCTTGCTGACAACCTTCAACATTCTACGTAATTAGATATAGTCCTTCTTCAGTAGCCCAGGAAAGATTAAAGGGGGAAAATTGAGAATAATAGGCAGGATGCAAGAGTTAACAACTCTTAAGAGCAAGGGTTGGGTTATTTCATATTGCATCCAATCCTAAAAGATTTCATGACGTCCAACTCAAGTCTCATCAGCAGTATTTTGCACTCATGTTTTTGTAAAAATGTGTGTGTACACTATATTATCAGATATCTTAAAAGAATTAACGTCATTTTCTGTCATAGTTTATTGAAGTTTGATATTTTTTTGAGAACTGGTTTGTTTTATTCCAAAGAGACTAGGTATAATCCGCTAAACCAGTGGAAACTTAGAGACCAGTGGCTGGAGTTGTGCTTCCGTGCAGGTGTTTTTTTCAGCTTCATATCAATTAGATGTTAAGGGTTTGGATTTAATCGGTGGAAAGGTCTGTACCTAGATTTATCGGGTTTTTCGGGGAAATTGTAAGCATTGCGAATGTTTAACTTCAAAGGATGAGTGAAAAACAACGCGAAGCTCCCAACCGACTACCTTCAACACTTTAACCTCTATCAGTTCAACGCACTGGGCCGTGATTGTGAACTTCACTGATGATTTGTATTGAGTATTATAATCTAAAGCAAAAGGTAAAAGTATTTACACCCCAGTGAAACATCTCATGTATCCTAATCATTCATTTATACAAGATTTTATAATGTTTTTGTTATTACATAAGAGTTGTTTTTCTCAAAAAGAGTATATTATTCATGAAAAAAGTAAACAAAACAAATGAAGTAATAAATGAATGAATAAGTAATAAGTATAGGAGTGTTACAGTTGACTGAACTAACAAAGCATAGTTCTATTTGTCATTCTTCTGTCTACCTTCTAAAATCATTCATCTCTCAATGCTTTCCGTGTACTTCAATTATATATATATATATATATGCTTTTGTTACTATTGTCAACATTTTAATCAGTCAGTATTAGGCAATACATTTATAATGAATACAGTTTGTTTTTTGTTTATATAAATTAATAAAAACACGTAAACTTAAACAAATGTATCAAATTAACTTTCAGAGAATTTACCATTGTTTATATACTCACGATGTTACCTAATATGATGTTGACTACATTGAATGATATTGAATGGTGACAGTTGAAATGAGAAATAAAAAGTCTCAGTTGCGTGCACTTTAAAATGAGCACTGGGCTTCAACAGCCCATCTCTGCAGTCACTTTTAACTCACCCTTGGATTGTCCATTAGCTTTCATCTCCTGTTCACACGATACTGTCTTTGTTACCCTCGGATAACCAGCTGGTTGTTTCCCATTTAGGTTCCAATCGAGTGACCCCACACACAAACCTGTACGTGATTTCGCCCAATGGTCTCTTTAGCGTGTGTTCGATTCATCTCTATATTTTTGTTTGGTATATTTTCTGAGAAGTTTGGCTCTTCGTTGGTTTTTTCCCAGCGTGTCTTGTCACTAATTCTTTCTGATAGGCCGTTTGATCTTCAATAGGGTGCGAATACAGGTGTTGATAAAAGTCTATCACCTGTGTTGAAATGCTTTTCGTAATGTGCAGGCCAAATTTCTGTTCCATATAGAAAAACTAATTAACTTAACATTGGTGTTGAAAATTGAAATTTTGGTTCTTTATTCTGAGTGCAGCGGATTTTCATACGAATTTCAGGGTGATGACGGTCTGTCTTGCCTTTCTGATTATGGTTATGATATCAAAATCTGTGTCATACGCCTATTAGTTGAAACGGAGCTGTCTAGATAAGTGAGTGAGGTAACTTTCTTTAGGATTTCTCCTGTTCACAGTGATTGATGAATAATGTTGTTGGTGAGACATCTATCTTCACCTTGATAACTAAAGTTTTGACTGGTTGGAGGATTTCATCATGAGCTGACATCAGTTAGAGAACCACTGGAAAACAAGCTGGGAGTACTGGACAGCCAGCTGTTTCGTCAGCCTAGTTTGGGACTGACTCTTCAGCGATGCGTGCCCACCAACAGCAATCGAACCAGGATTTTCTCGTCGCAAGGCAATCTAGTTCGTAGACCATTCAGCCACTGAGACCTTATCCAATGGCCAGTCCATGAATAAGGTGCAGCAGGACGGACAAATACTCCCAGCGATGACATTCGCCAGCGGTCGCGTCATATCGTGGGTTGGCGGAAAATGTAATTCGTGGACTGGTCACTGGATCGGGTCTCAGTGGCTGGATGATCTGCGAACTAGCTCGCCTTGTAACGAGAAGGACCTAGGTTCGAATGCTGTTGGTGGGTGCGTACTGCTGAAGAGCCAGTCCAAACTAGGCTGACGAAACAGCTGGCTGTCCAGTCCCCAGTTGTTTTCCATGGTTCTCTAACTGATGTCAGCTCATGATGAAATCCTCCAACCAATCAAACGAAAAATTCCAACAAAACCAATACTTGAAAACTAAAGTTTTATCTATGCATTTATTTAACTTTTTGTTCCTCATTTTACACTGAAAATAAACAAACCATGTTCATTATAAATTTATCACCTACTGTTGGAATGAAGGCGATTAAAATCATTGCAGTTACAAGATCATATATGAATGTGAGTGGAACTTTCAGGAAATAAGCCATGCCATGATAATGTAGTGATTTAGAAGATGAAACCATAGATGAATGATTACAACGAAGATCTGTTAATAATTTTTCTCTTTTTTTTGAATTTTATTCCTTTACGTTTCAAGCGGAATCTGGGGCTTCAAGTTAGAGCTTTGAAGTTTCGGTAGCAGAGATGGTGTTCTTCTTTTTCACGGGGTGACGTTGCTAGCCTCACACTCTATCCTGCCTCCTCACCGGCTCAGATAGGTTCACGGGAGTGGCGGCCAGGGAGTGGACGGCCACTGAACCACTGACTGCGTTTATAAAGTAGACAATAAAAGGTTTCTAAATCAATAAGACTAAAAGAATAAGGTAAATCCATCATTTATAGCACTAATCATTGTCTCGTGAGATTTCCAAGGAAAGTGAAGAATTTGAGGAATTTAAACGACTACCTAAAACGAGAAGTGTGAGAAAATATAACAGTCTAATAACATAGACGATAGAAAGTCAAATACGACAGAAGATTTAATGAGGATAATGAAAATATCTCGATGTTTTAAAGGGTAGTAGAGAAAATTTACACTTAGTTGGCTAGAAATGAACTTGTGCTATGCTTTATACAGTCTTCACCATTTGGCTTTATCGCTTTGAAAATTCTATTCACATACGTTCTTTTGTGGATTACTATTACATGGCAGTAAGGGACCACGTTTTACTTTTATGCTTCACAGTTAACATTGTCTATTCTGGAAAACGGTGTCTCTACAAGCCTGGTACACTTTCCTTCCAATGCTCAAGTGAAGAACTACAATTACCTTGATCGACTGTCCCTTTATCACGTAGCACTTAATGTGAAACAAAGTTAACGGTTGTCTCTTGATAATTGCCTAGGAGATATCTTAGGGAAATCAAAACTGCAGACAATTCCGTCTTTAGACTATGATCTGGTCATCATATTTTGGTAGAAATAGATTTGTCTAGTGAAGTCAAATATACTAATTGATCACGGATTGATATCAGTTAGAGAACCGTTGAAAACCAGGGAGAACTGAACAGCTGCTGTTTCATCCTAGTTTTATAATCATCGGCTGTACGCACTCACTGGAATTCGAACCCAGGACCTTTCGGTTACAAGGCAAGCTGGCTCGTATACCATTCAGCCAATGGTACCCGATTCAATGGCCAGTTCATGAATTCTACTTCTACCAATTCGTGATTTAGCGCGACCCCAATCATTGTCGTTGGTGGGACATCCATTCACACACGTGACATCTAAATGCACCTCGCTGGTCACGACTTCTCACTAGAACTCCAGGAAACTCCACCCTGTAGCAAGTCCCTAGTGAGCATCAGATTAATTTTCTATAGTTTGATTTTTAAGGATTAGTTATGTTTTTACGGGTCGATACCCAAACTAGGATGAAACAGCAGCTGTCCAGTATCCATGTGTCTGGTTTTCAATGGTTCTCTAACTGATGTCAATCCGTGATCAACTCGTAAAAACATAACTAACACTTACAAACCAAACTATAGAAAATATACTAGTATTATTCTTACACCCATGCATCGAACAATCTTACTGACATTAATGCTATGATATCATTTTTCTGCAGTTTTTGGTTAGAATTTTTACTTTACATTATGATTTTTCAAATATGCCCAAAAACATAGTGAAACCCTTCATCTAGTCCTATCTGCATAGTTTCTTCCAAAAGTAAAAATTGAATTTTTCTGCATTCTTTTGAGTTCCAAATGGAATATACGACCTCAGGCTTCAGTGGATGGGGTCGCTAGACTCACGTTCAACCTTGACTGTTTTTTCCAGACTTACTGTCTTCTCAGTAAACTATGAAAGGTTTGAGATAGCATCAAACGACAAGTGAACCCGGAAAACTTTTGAAGTTAGTGAGCATTCTATGGTTGAACTACGGTGGCCAAATTGAATTATTGAGTAAGCACCGTAAAGATTACAAGAACGAACTTATTATCAATTATCAAAAGGTTTTTATTGAATAATTCTAATTCTAGAACTTATTGTGATACTACCTGCTGTTGAATATCTCTTTTCATCATAGTATTATTGTCATTTTGCGGAAAAGTGTAGAAAAAGTAAATCCACTTTCCAACGATTTAAGAATCTGGGATTCATAAATGATTGAATTTTGACTCCACAACTGAATGAGCGACGAGGTAGCCTCATAATCCGAAGGCTCCAGGTTTGATCCTTATCCATGAGATCACAAGCTGTGATTGTTGAAGAGTCCCAAATTCAGAAGAAACAACTGTTCAGTGCATCTTGGTTTCCAGTGATTCTGTAACTGACGTTGTCTGCGATGAAATATTTCACTGAAATTAATTCAAATCCATGAAAAAAAACACATGATCCGAATAAACAGATAATCTGAATGGTATTTTATTTGTGTAGTTCGAATACATGAGATCATCGTGGTCTGTTGAAATGAGCTTCCTGGGAATTGTATTCATCAACTATTCATTTTCAAGAGCCAATTTGTAGGGATTTGATTTGCTTGAAGTTTGATCATGGATTGATGTTAGAATCGTTGGAAACCAGGGATTGATTGACAACTGTTTCATCCTAGTTTCGGGTTCTTTGGCAGTGCTGGGACTTACTGGTTGAGTGGTATACAAGCTTTCCTTATAACCAGAATATTCAAGTTCGATCAGCAGTGGGTGAGTACAACCGAAGAGTCCTAAACAAGGACGGAACATCTGACCAATACTCCCTGGTTCTCTAAATGATATCAATCCACGATCACATTTGAAGCCAATAATTAATAAAACGTATTTTTATGTCAGTAAATTATGGTAAAAAATATCGGTTGAACGAATATTTCTTCACAATTCAGATAACCGGTGATTGCTATACTTACTTTTAAAATTGATGCTTTTATTTTCTGAGAAACTGTTATCAATCATCTGGTGCCTTCAGAGTGGAACATGAGGCTTCAGAGATACCTTTTTATTGTTCTCAGTTCTCTGCTATTGATTTGCGCTCGCTATACAACTTCCAATAAACTTCCATTTTCTCTTAAAATAATCTTCACTAGTGTTATACTTGGACGCCCAGCCTGTCACTTTCCAATCCGATTCCACTTAAGGGTTCGGCATGCCTTGTCATTTGAACCTCTCAGCCTATCTCCGATTCTTCAATATTTTTATCTGAATATTTGATGGACAATACGTTGATGGATGTTAGAGTCTACTGCTGTTTATCTCTTCCGGCTAGCTATCCAATCTTCATTTGTGAGCTTTTCTGAGATAAATGTGTAAGAAATACTTTGGTAAAACTATAATAATGTCAGAAGATATACTTCCATCACCACACAGTCATTCTTATTCTTCCATAAATAGATTATATCTCATACACTTCCATCGCATTCAGATGGAAAGTCCAGTTAGTGAAGGTTGTAATACACCATTGATTACAGTGAAGTATTTTATTCATGTAGACATACAAAACAGTATTCTTTGACCTTATAGCATTATTATCTTAATACATGATTAAGTGGTATATTCCTTTCCATGTAGAGTTGTCAAGAGCCAACAACAGTCAGGGACAGGTGAAAACTTAGTAGAACTGGGAGGCTGTCTCGTCCCTAGACGTCGATTGAGGTTAGCTCTATATCGCGAATTGACAGAAGTTAGAATTTTACAGGGCATATAATTCCCCACTCCCCAAAAGTGTCTGAACAGTAAACGAGCTTGGCCTCGTTACCTTAGGGTCTTGAGTGCACACAATTGAAGGATCCCTCCTACCTAGGACGAAACAGCTATCCAATGATCCCTAATTTTCAATTATCTCTGACTGGTGTCGACTCGGGAGAAAGTCTTCATGGAAATAAATCCCATTGAAAAACCTATAATCTTTAAAATAATCATTTCTATTCCTAAAAGAGTCATTTCAAACATAGCGAAAATATTCATTCAGACACCTATAAAGCACAAAATAATTGAGCAAAGAATATCCTTTTCGATAAATTCCTCTTCTGGCTCTACATTTATATATATTTGTTTATATACATAGAATATTCTACAATAATCGTCACTAATAATATTGGTGTTTTCCAAATAATATCGATTTTTAAAGTAAGATCAATGGAATTACAGTTCATTAAACAACAGAATAGCAAATAGAATATCAACTAAAATTAAGGAAATCTCCACAACAAATTGAGAATCATTCGAACCTAAATCGCCAACGTAAGGACAATGTCTGAACTAGCTTCTTTAAGACACATAATTTAGGCTACTTAATGTGGATCGCAACAGCCAGCGTCAGCAATATTTAGTAAACTAACTCTTAAGACGAAGTTAAGATTTGTTGGTCAGTGCGCGGTATATGACCTTGAAAGCAGGGTTAACACCAACCTTGTATGCTGTATCCACAAGATAAGATAGAATAGCGCTACGAATACATTTTGTTCGTCCTTTACTTAACCTCTAGGCAGGATGATGTTCGGAAATCCGACGAGAAACACCCCTACTTGTACGGCCTATGTGACTGGCTCCATAGGAGCCGTTGATTTGGTATATACATGTGGAAGAGGCAAAATTAGGCAGTTTGTCTTTTACTCCCGAAAGCAAAATAGGGGTGGTTTTGAAGATACAGCGTAATTCAGCAGCAGGGAATGCTCTTTTCACCGTTTAAAGTTGTGGTAGTATCTCTCTGATGTTGTCCCCGAGAAACTGTTGGTACCTTGGGCTGCTTTGATTTTACATTCATATTCTTATCAATAAACGTTTCTAGCTAAACATTTTCACTCAGCAACCGTTTAATATTATTAAGTTTCTCATCAAGACATTCATCGAGCGAATTGCTCTTGCTCTGTGGTGGACCAAGCACTTTATCAGATTGCGTTTGTATTTCAAGGGCACGAGCCTGCAAAAAATGAGTATACTGACCGTTGATGTAGGTTTTTTATTTACATCTCTCCGTATTGTGCCAGAAGAGGAAATTATCAAAAAGGATATTCTTTGCTCAATTATTCTGTGTTTTATACATTTCAAACGAAGATATAGAAAGTCAGGAAGTTATTTTAATTCCTAATAATGACACTTAATTATTTCCAATAAACAGATAGCTCCGGTCATCAAAAAAAGGAAATTGTGACATGAAACTCGGTCTTATAATAATCATGTCATATATTATCTTAAGATATATGTTTACTGGAGTTGACTGATTTTTTCACTGATTGGGAACATAATGGGCTGTGTATTGTATACAAGGTGTTTTCATCCTGGGAGAAACATTTTCTTAATTACTTCTCTTTAAGTGAAGATTCACACTCATTGGTTTTGGGATAATTAAAGTAGCTTGGGATGCTGACTGACAAAAACATCAATGCCCTATTTAATTTATCAAACGTCTTAAGTAACATAGCCAGAGGTTTTAGGCAACTGATGTCAGCTCATTGATGAAATCCTCCAACCAAATTTTAGGAAATGTTTGTTTATTTTGCTTCTGGCAATTTTTTTTTGTGAAAATTTTATGATGAGGTGATTCCACTTAAAGATTACATACATACATACATATGCAAAATGCAAGCCTTCTATAATAATTGTATCATTGATGATACTATTCTGGACTGTCACTGCTTTCATATAAGGTGATTTAAAATCTAAGGTCATTAACTCATCTATTGAACACACACCTAGTCTTTATTCTATCTCTTGTATTTGAGAAGATATGGGATATACTAGAGAACAAGCTGAGGTTTCTTTGTTAGATGACAGTTTGCATGACATACTCCAGCGCACATGAACATATACATATATATGTATATCCGTATTTCAAGTTTGACCATGGAGGATTGATATCAATTAGAGGACCATCGAAAACCAGCACTGGACAGATGTACCATCCTATTTTGTGAATCATTGGCAGTCGGCACCACTACTAGGATTCGAAATCAAGACCTACCGATTGCAAGGCAAGGTCATACTCTTCAAAATTAATCTGATACTCGTCAGTGACTTGCTACAGTACGGAGTTACATGGAGTTCTAGTAAGAAGTCGTGACCAGTGAGGTCCATCCAGTCGGGAGTGAGGATGGAAATCCCGCCGATGACAATGGTTGGTGGTTGTGCTAAATCATTAATATGTAGAGGTTAGAATTCATGAGCTGGCCATTGAATAGGGTCTCAGTGGTTGAATTGTCTATGAGCTACCCTTGTAACTTTAAGGTCCTGGGTTCGAACCATGGCAGTGGGTGCGTAATGCCGATGATTTCCAAACAAGGATGAAAAAGCTATCCAGTACTTACTGCTGGCTTTCAAAAACAAATTCAATCCTTACTAATCAACTCTTGAAAGTAAATCCATATTGGTGAATATTTTGTATGCTGATAAAATTAAATGAGAATTATTTTGGTGAGTAGTGATCAGCAGTAGAATCCAAGATGCCCATTTTATTTTGTTTGGGACTCGTCATCTGGATGTACCTGTAATCTCCTCTGAGTGATAGTGTTTCCATGGAGGCTTGAATCAACCAAACATCGTTTCCAACGCTAAAACGCTATTCGTTAGATCACTTGGATCATGAGAACCACTTCTTGTGCAATGGGCATCAGTCATTATTTGTCTTCAGTTGACTTTTGATTTTCCTGCTGATTGACCGGACCGAGACATTCGATCTCTGTTGACATAACAACTCCTAGTATGGACGTTTTGACGATGTCTGAGGATAAACATGGAGTAATTTGGTGGATAAGGAGAAGCAGTAGGATTCCAGGTGCTCATTTCGTTCTATTTGAAACTCTTCAGCTGAGTGTGCCCTGAATCCAGTGCTTGCTATCATGAACTAAAGTAATATCACATTAGTTACTCAGACATCATCGAAGCGTCCATTTTAGGAGCCATCATCTCAGCAGAGACCGAGGATTTCGACCCAATAAAGTCATTCATTTTAAAAAGTGAGAGTTAGTCACCGAGAAAATATATTTTGTGCTGAATATCAATTAGGAACATAAAAATAAATATTTTTATTCCTTTACGCTCTCAGTAGAACATAGAATTTCAAGCGAGAGCTTTTTCCGAGATGAGGTTGCCAGCCTCTTGCCCAACCTTCCTTTTTTACCAGTTTATTAATGAATTAGTAAGGTAAGGGAGTGCTGCGGCCGGGATCAAAACTCGAACCTTGATGACTTAATGAACAAACTCCATTTGTGGTAGTGTATGCTACTGATTGACATGAATGGTTAAAAACCACTCAAGTTGACCGGTAATGCTTTCTAGGTAAATTGAAGTGATTAAATTGTTGCTGAGCTTATCACTTCTCATTGTGTAACGGACAAATGAAAAATTTAATAGTACACTATATCTATACTCAAAATTTAACTCTTATCTGAACGATATAAATCCTCAAACTGTTACATTATACGAACTGAACTGTACGTCTGTGTGTGCAAACGAGTTATTTTGTGTATCTGCCTAAAAATCAGAAAACCTTACCTCTAATACAAGGTTTGGCATGCAGAAATAAGTAACTTGACTTAGGTAAATATTCTATCGTCGATAACTCAATTTATTTGGATTAGAGATGAGAATCGTTCGTGTTATTCGCCCGGAACAATGCGCGTTAGATATACATATCTTGTTGGGCATTCAGAACCGTAAATATTTCTGAGTACATGATTGGTTTTAAAAACTTCTTCATACACCACAGTTATCAATCTATAAATAAATCTATAATACACGCAACCACCGAAGGAAAATCGAAAATGTGTCAGAACGATTACGTTACCTAGCCAAAGCTGAGACTGTTGAGATCATTGAGAGCAAATCTAATCTGTGTGTTCGGAAAAAACTGCTTCCATCCTCTTTGTCTACTCTGGCCTACCATTAGGTCATCAATGATCTTATCATCTCATAGTCTCATGTCTTATTATGACTGTCTCACTTTTTTCACCTTTTAGATTTAAACTAATCCTGTCTTGATTACAATTCCCTGAATGACCACTAAATTTTCTGATCATTATATTTTCAATAGTTGGTTTGTAGGGATACAATTGTTTCAAGTTCGATCATGAGCTGAAACCACTTAGAGAACCGCTGCAAAACCAGAGAGTACTGGGCAACCGTTTAGTCCTAGTTTGTGGCCCTTAGGAAGTACATACCCATAGGGATCCGAATCAACGACCTTCCAGTCACAACGTAGGATCGTAGACCATTCAGCTGATTGATTGGTACTGAGTTCGAACCCCGATGGGTTCATATTGCTGATGGGTCCAAAACTAAGAAGAAACGACCCTGTGACACTTCCTGGCTTTCAGTTTCCTTTCCAGGATTTGAACTAAGCGCTGACTTTTATCAGCAACTGGCTCCATGTTGAAGATCAAATGGCCAGAAAGAATAAACAACAAGAAACTACGGGAACAAACCAACAGGCAAGAGCTGATGGGTCGACAAATATGTAGGAGAAAGTGGAGATGGATTGATTGACATGCATTGAACAGGCCGTCAAATAATATCGCATGCTAGGCGATTGCTCCAGTGGGATCCAAATGGGAAGCGACGAGTGGTCGTCAGTGTGAGGGTGACATGGGGGAGATAGTGTGAGGAAGAGATGAAAGCGTTTGGTCAGTCGTGAGGTCAGCCAGCTGAAGAGGATGGCAGAAAACAGAACAAAAAGGAGATGTCTTGTTGAAGCTGTAAGTTCCACTCGAAACGCAAGGGAATAATAATAATGATATTTGAATTTATAGGAGTACCAAAATGCTGGAATATTTCTCACATTACGACATCATTCATCTGTCTATTATTCACATTAGAAGTTATTTAAAAAATCTACTGATAAGTTGAATAAGCGGAATGTCTGTTTGATTCAATAAGTAACTTTATTAGTAAAGAGAAACTGATTATTCTGACGACATCTAAAAAATGATGAAGGAATCAATTACCAAACTTAACAATGAACAGAGTTATCATCGTCAAACTTTGCACAAATGTGTATCAGTTCATGTTTCCAAGTGTACAGTAAAGTAACGAAATGTAATTAAACTACAAGAGACGGATACGTATGACAGAAAGAATACATAATATAAGAAATAATACTAATGATGTGATGAATCTGTAACATATCTTGGAATGTGAGAAGTTGCATCTGATTTCGATAACTTTTAATACGTGAATGCCAGCTGTTATACTCTCTTGATTTTCATGAAGGGTAATTCAGATTGTATGTGTGTGTATATATGCATGCACTCGGGTATGAAATATCTTCCCACATCTAGCAAAGATGATTTGACCTGTTTTTTACCTAGTGATTGTTTTTTTTTCTAGACGTGAAGTCATTTAATAAGGCGTAAATATCTCAAAGAAAAATCTGTAGTCTAGGATTACGACAGAATCAGTTTAGGTCATCTAAACTCTATCAGATTATTTAAGACCACAGGTAAGAGAAAATGCTGAATAGTGAGAGGAAGATCTTGTTAGTGGTCAAGGTCACCACAATGATCAGGAGTGTTTAGTAAAAAAAAAAGACAAATTAAAATATACATTTCTAACGTTCAATGTTCAAGTTGAGCTTTGTAGTGAAGTGAAACAGTGAGAATAAATTATTATTGGGCAAATTTCCAGTTTGATCACAGATTGATATCAGTTTGAAAACCATTGAAAACCAACAGGGAGTACTGGACAGATGTTTTGTTATAGTTTTGGACTCTTTGGAAGCACACATCTATGATCTTCTGGTTATAGGGTAAGATCGGAGGCCATTTGAGGTCACCAGGTTGAGTGTGAGGTGGAATACTGCTGGTGACACTGACTTTTGGTCACGATGAGCAAATAAATTGGTAGTAGTTGGAATTCAAGGGCCGTTGATTTGGCTTTCATTGGCTAGACGGTCAGAGAGCTCATCTCACAACTGTGTGATCCTGGGTTTAGACCTCTATGGGGGCGAACTGCCCTAAAGTCCTAAACTAGGATGAAACGGCTGTCCACTACAAGTTGGTTTCCGAAGGTTCTCTAACTGATATCAGTTATCGACCATACTCTAAATAAATCAAATCTCTGCAAGTTAACTCTGCTTATATTATATACATATGTGCATCGATGGTAAACGATAAGACGCTCTCCAGTCCTGCGGAAGGTTCGGTCTTAATTCCCTCCTAGAAATAGCTTATCCAGTGGCAGGCCTTTGAAAACAAGAAGGTTGGAGGGGAAGATAGCAATCTCACCCACTGCTAGTGGAACCTCAAAGCTTGAAGCCCGATACTCCATTCGGATAGCGATGAAATGGAACATATATGTAAATACCGTTTATGGGTAGTTTTTAAACCAGAGAAAATCACTAAAATTTAATTAGGTAGGCCTTACAAACATATGAAATCTGAATATCAGAATGTTAATAGCTCTTAATAATAATGCATCTGCATGAATCGATGAAACCAAATAACTTAATGTTTAAACAATAAAATTTTCTCTATAAAAGAGTAAAACAAAACTGAATTTCTTGTAAACTCTACAATTTTTTAAAATTTGGCAAAAAAATGAGATATACAAACTATTGTAGAATAGTACCATGACAACTAAAATTATAATATGAAACAATAATTGAAAAAAAATGGTTTCTTTTGTTAAATTCAAGTTTATTTTTAAAAATTTATTGTTCAACTTCTTTTAATATCTATATATATATATATCCTTCTTCATTTAAGATATTCAATAACTTTTCTCAAGTAACTAGTTTATATAACATCATTTGAAATGTTCATTTTTCAGAAGACTCCAGTTCACTTCTTTGAACTATAAGACTGTTTAAATGGTGGGAACATTTTAGAATGTAGACTGTTAGATTACAAAATATATGCACAATACAAGAGTCTTTAGTTATAATTACCGTTTGATGAAATAACCTTTGTTTGTTATTCTGCGTCATTTAAAAATTTTATTGATTTCTCCACAATGCGAAGTAATTATTTCATCAAAGCATTCAGATGACGTTCAATTTATGATAACCATACTATTATTATTATTCCCTTGCGTTCCGAGTGGAATATAGGGCTTCAACAAAACATCTCCACTTTCTTCTGTTTTTTTACCGTCCTCTTCATTCGACTGACCTCAAGACTGACCAAAGTCTTTCGTCTCCTCCTCGTCACACGATCTCCTCGATGTCGGTGTCGCACCTACGACCCACTGGTTGCTTCCTATTGGGATTCTACTCGAGTGATGGCCGGCATTGCACTCAGCGACATTCGAAGGCCTCCTTAACCTATACGGGATACAACTCCATTTTCTTTTATATATTTGTTAAGCAAACGTCTCTTGGTTAGTCTGTTCCTAGACAGAGTTTCCTGTTGCTAATTCTTTCTGACCAGTAGGCGGTTTTGATCCTCAGTATGGAGACAGTCAGCGAAGGTGGCAGGTGTTGATAAAGGTATGTAACTTGTTGGGAATTTCTTTCATGATGCACAGTGCAAGTTTCTAACTCATATGGAAGAAATGACTCACCTAACATTGATGTTGAAAGTGCGAATCTTGTAGATTATGCTGAGGTGGAGTTGCAGAAGATTCCCAAACTGGTTTCAGGTTGGTAAAGGCGTATCTTGCTTTTTTAATTCCAGGCTGCTTTAACATCTTTATGCGTTCCAACTGCCTGTGTTTGAATCAATGCTATCCAACCAAATAAGTAAAGGAAGTAATCTCTGTTAGATCGCTCCCGTTAATGGTGATTGGTACTGGTTGCTGTTGCCGTTGTTGGTTGGTTATCTTCAATTACCTTCGTCTTCTCTATGTTCACTATTTCTTCTGCAAGTTTGTTGGTTTTCGCCTACCTCTAAGTTTTCGAGTTTGTGTGACACCGAACACAAATCATCCACACGTAAAATCCATATCTTCAACGTATTTCTGTCGCCTCACTCCCAATCTGCAGTCTTCTGCACAATCCAATTTACCACGATTAAAAATATCATCGGTGAAAATAGTCAGACAGCCAGACTTGTCTTACTACTGTATTCACTTCGAACGTCTCTCTGAGGTTTCCACTGTGGATCACCTGACACTAGGAATTTAAAAATAATATATTTATAAAAGATGCAATATAAATCATTAATGAATTGTTCATTTGTTTATATGATATACTGAGTACATTAATTAATATTTTATCGCGTCTAAGCAATAAGCATGACTGACATGTGTTGATATTAAAAATAAAACAAACACTAAAGAAAGTTAAATAATCAAAGAAAGTATCTTTAACATTGAATAACACGGTGAGCCTTATTTAAAGAAACGCATCACAGTTTTATAAAAATGCAATTGTTCAATAACAATAATGAACATCTGTTCAATTTCCTTGTTATTATGTTTATATCCTTTTCGGCGCTGGAAATAAAAACATAAACGCTTGAAATATTATATAGAATCACGTCACACTAGACTGTGTTAACAATTTAATCATGGAAACTAGCACATTTCAATTTATTTATCTGTTAATTATTGTTCTACCGGATACGATGACAGAAAACAACTTCACTTTATGTGATATTCAGGATAATGTGTCTCATTTTGTAAGAATAATATATATCCTTTGTACTGGTGGCTTTTATTTTTAAATTTCCTCAACTTTGTGATCTCACTATCCATGTCAATGAAAGTAGACAGATTCAATTTGAAGTAGACAGCATGCTGAAATCGATCCCTGATGTTACATTACACCTGTAGAGATTACTGATTAGAATTGTTAAATAATCCGCCTACATTATTATTATTATTATTCGAATCCCTTATTGTGGGTGCGTACTGCTGAAGAGCCAGTCCCAAACTAGGCTGACGAAACAGCTGGCTGTCCAGTACTCTCAGTTGGTTTTCCAATAGTTCTCTAATTGATGTCAGCTCATGATGAAATCCTCTAACCAAATAAAAAAATTCCCTACGAAAACCAGTACTTGATAATATAATTTCCTTGGGTTCCAAGTGAAATGTAATGTTTCAGTAGCTCACCTGTGCTTCATCCTGTCCTCTGAAGTTTCGTTCAGCTATCTCCCCTAATGGTTCATAAGCTTTCATATCCTCTTCATATGATCTCCTCCATGTTACGCTTGGATGATTAGCTTGTCGTTTCCAATTCGCGTTCTAATTGAGAACCTGGCGAATAATGGCACTCTACAGACTTCAGAAAATGAACAAGGAGAATTCGCTGTGATGTTAGATTGTAAAATAAAACGAATAAAAGAAGGTTAACTGCACACTAGCGTTTATAAAAAAACCAACGCATTCTAATAGATACTTAGACTTAAATTCATCTCATCCGTCGTTGACTGTAAAGGCTGGCTTAGTTAGGTGTCCAAGTAGTAAACCAAAAACCTAAATAATGAAATAAAACAGAGAGAAGAGGCGTTGGTGTTGAATAACTATCCTATAAAATTTATTAGGAAGATTGAAAAAGGCCAAGAGCAAAATAAAAATAATTGTGAAACTATTGATGATTACATGAATAAGAGAGAATTTAAGGTATCTACAGTAGGTTTACGATATAAGGAGGGGACATCTGAGACCCTACGTAGGATTTTCAACACAGGAGGATTAGGGTGGCATTGAAACCTATAAACACGCTCGGGTAGGATAAGCTCTGTAGACTAAAGGACCTGGTGCACTCGATTAGACAAACTAATATAATTTACAAAATACTTTGCAATGACTGTGAGTTAAGTCAACTACATAGGTCAAACTAGTAGATCAGGAGTAGTGAGATTATCATAACATACGAATTTAACTGAGGTTAGAATGATTGATCCCACAAAGACAAGTAATTTAGAAAAAACACTCAGCACCACATCGCACTGCATGCTTTGCACACAACCACACAATACAGTGTGAAAGAGACAAAATTCTAAAGAGTAAAGTAGGTAGGTGGGGAGAGGGAGATTGATGACTAAATCCTGGATCATCGAGTCTACACTCAACACTCAATGCAAATACCAGAAATATGGAAGATATTATTACCGCCAGTCAGTCAAATCAGACGAGGATAATAAATAATCTCAAAATTCCATTTCAATTCAGGCACGTCATAACATTCTAACAAGTTACTTATTATCACTTAAAAAAGCACTCTTCTTATTTCCCATCTGATTGTAATTGATCAATAACACTCATATTATTATTTCTTAATGTACATTATCACATATTGATTTTATTCAGATATCTAATCAATTCGATACATGTATATAAATGAAGGAAAAAATTGTGTGAGTGGTGCCTTGATATGATTATGACCAGTAATAGTTTGTGCTCAAAACGTGGTCATCAGTTAATATTGCTGTACAACACTGTGTAATTTATCAGAGTAAAATCTTATCCATAATCGAGTTATACTTATATCAGTCTTCGCAGAGTTTGTTAAATCTATCTCCATTTTTTCCTGTGATTAGTTGTTGATTGATTCGTCCGCAGAGTTCTTTATTGCCTATCCTTTTCTGTCAGTGATCCGATCATCGATATCGAGCCAGAGATGTCAATTGTTGGTGACAGTCTGTGGTAGACAGTTGGAAATGCTTTCGTGACTCACGATTCAAGTCTCTGAGTCATAGAGAAGAACTTACTGACTTGACATTAGTGCTGAAGATCTCAGTTTTGTTATTTATTCTTGAATGCAATAGACTTCCCAGTTTATCTTGAGATTAACCAAGGTTTGTCTTGCTTTTCCAATCCCTGCTAGCCTTGACTTCATCATCTGTGCTGCTTGTAGTACCTAGAAAAGTGAAAAAGATAACTTCTTTTACAGCAGTTCATCTATCAAGTTCACAAAATAATAGCTAAATTATTCGTAAAAAAAGTTCAAGGGCAACGACTATTCCTATAATTACCACAATCCTGCTGTTTGGTACATAACTTTGAACAAACACACCTTATCTACATTGATCTTAAAAGTAAAGCAGTAATACAGTTCACACCAGACGGTTACTTGAGAATGCAGAAGTTTCACAAGCTATCCCCCTCCTGTCTTGCTTCATGTAGGTAGGGCTTGTAACTTCTGATAAGTAATAGTTCAGATAATCTTGAGCATAGATTATCATGGTAAAGAAAAGTTGATTAACAATATCAGGAAGACAGTATAAGTAAAGTCACAGATTTCGACTGATTTATGCTATCAAGTAGATATATGAATTTTGGTAAATTATTATTATAATTGTCTTTTTCTTTAGTTCCTAGAAGAACATAGGGCTTCAACCGCACGTATTCATTTCGTTCGGTTCCCTGCCAACATTTTCACTTCACTTCACGTCTGCCCACATGCTTTCATCTCCTCTTCGCATGCCCACCTCCATGTCACCCACCACTCTCCATTCAGGTTCCACGCGAGCGATGGCCTGGCGTGTGATGTCACTCGATGATTTGTTTTCTGAGAGTATGGGCGATCCGCCTCTATTTCTTCCCGCTTGTTTTCTGCACAATGGATTCCAGGTTGGTTCGCGCTAAGAGATCTCTCCCTGTTGCTGATCCTTTCTGGCCATCTGATCTTGAGTATTGAGAGAAGACAGCTGTTGGTAAAGGTCTGTAGTTTGTTTGAAGCACCCTTCGTGACACGTCGCCAAGTCTATGATCCGTATAGAAGCACTGACTTCACGTTGGAATTAAAAATCTGGATCTTATTTTCCATGCTGATAGCTGCAAGAGTAATGAAAGCTTGCCTTGCCCCTCCGATCCTCGCTCTGATATCTTGTTAGTTCCGCCTCTAGGTGAAATCATTCTTCCCAAGTAGGTAAAGGAGGTTGTTTCTTTCAGATTTCTCCCATTTATGATTGCTGATTGTTGTCTGTTGTTGTTGCTGTTGGCCAGGAATCTTCATCACCTACCTCTGTTTCCTCTATGTTCACCTGAAGTCCTATCTTTGATGCTTCTCCTATCGCCAACTTGTTGCTTTTCACTTGCATATCTTCCAGTTTGTGGGAAATCAGACATATATCATCTGTCAATTCCAGCTTCTCCAAATTTTTGTGAAGGTGCATTTTACGCCTGTTTCTTCGTTACCCGGCCCGCTGTCTATCGCATTATTCAGTCTACCACAATCAGGAAATCACTGAAGATTGTAGGCTGCCAGCCTTGTCTTACTCACGGTCAGTAAAAGCAGCCGTTTAAAGTAAGCATATGATATAATATTTTGGGTGAATGACACTGTCACTCGTAATGGGCATGTCATTTATCTTCTGAGCAACCAGTAAACTTAAATGACTTATTTCCAGAACAGGCTTCAAAAAATGAGACTTACCTCCGCTCCACAATGAAGATCAGACGATCAACCAGGAAGAATTAGCTACAAGAAAATCTGACAAACAATGAACCAATCAAGAACCTGTTGCCCAACGAATATCCCGAAGAAAATAGAGATGGATCAACCAGACACTGAGGAGCCCATCGAGTAGCATCGTACACCAGGCCGTCGAGTAGAACACCAAACGGTAACCAGATAAGTTGGGTGTGGATCCTTAGGTGACATCGGGAGATATCATGTGAGGAGGAGGTGGGAGCATATGAGCAGTCATTACTTCAAGTCAGTTAGTGAGAAGTGCGACTTGTAAATTTCAAATCAAGGGTAAATCACTGTAGCTATAACTGTCCAGTTCACTGTATAGATCAAACCTGTAGATCTTTGTGATGCGCGGACCAAATGAAAATCGATGATTAATTAAAAGCTAATAAAAATGATCAATAAAAATGTAAATTAACAATGGATAACAACAAATGTTGTCAGAAGACATAATTGCATCATTCATGATCAATCCAAATAAGTTCCCTTTATATTTAAGGCTTGCGCTGAAGCGATGTTGTCTAGAAGGGGGACAATGAAAGCTTCTCAGTTAAGTCAACCAGCTCAGAGAACTTAATCAAATCACAATAACAGAAATACCTGAATCTGAAGTTTTTAACAAATGTGTTCGTTGATATCATTTCATTTGTGAGATAAAACATAATATTGTTCGGGATATTCTGTGCACTTTCCTGTTCAGTTCAAATTATTAATCTAATCTGTGGTATTACCAGTTTTCGCCAAGATAGCCAACTAGAAATCGGGTGCTTTGAACTTATCCGACTCTGTGGGAACACCGGCGATGAGCTTGACCCCAAACGCGCGAAACAGCCATTCGGTGTTAGGACCATCTGGATTTGGCCAGCATTGACCACTGGTTGATGTCAGCGTTATTATTATTCCCTTGCTTTCTGAGTGGAACTTACGGCTTCAACAACACATCGCCACGTTTTTCTGTTTTCTGCCGTCCTCTTCAGCTGGCTGACTTCACGAATGACCAAACTCCCTCATCTCTTCCTCACATGATCTCCTCCATGTCACCCTCATACCGACTACCGATTGGTCGCTTCCCATTTGGATTCCACTCGAGCAATCGCCTGGCATGCGATATTATTTGACGGCCTCCTCAATATATGGTCAGTCAATCTATCTCCACTTTCTCCTACATATTATTTGTGTGATCGGTTCTTGGTTGGTTTGTTCCCATACTTTCTTTCTGCTTATTCTTTCTGGCCATTTAATCTTCAGTATGGAGTCAGTGAGGTGGGCAGTTGTTGATAAAAGTCTGTAAGTTGTTGGAAATCCTTTTCATGACATGCAGTGCAAGTTTCTGACCCGTATAGAAGAAACGACTTGACATTGGTGTTGAAAATGCGAATCTTGTTGTTTAATGCTGAGGCGGAGTGCAGAAGATTTCCGAACTGGTATCATGTTAATGAAGGCGTATCTTGCCTTTCCGATTTTGGCCGGCTGATTTTCGCATATTGATCCATTCCGAATGCCTGTAGTTTAAACGATGCTTCCTAGATGAGTGGAGGAGGTAACCTCTGTTAAATCTCTCCCATTGATAGTGATTGGTGCTGGTTGTTGTTGTTGCTGTAGCTGCCGGTTGGTTGGTTATCTTCATTACCTCCGTCTTCTCTGTGTTCACTTCGAGTCCTGTTTACGCTGCCTCTTCAGCCAGTTTTTGACTCTCGCGTGCCTGCAAGTCTACCAGTTTGTGTGACATATCATCTGAGAAATCCAGATCTTCTATAGTACTATACAGCTATTCATCTCAATCAATTAGTAGTATATATAGTTTTACGAAAAAAGATAGTTTGGTCAAATTCATGCTTATTCAGGTTAACTTGAAGACAAATACAATAAATGTAACTTAACACCAAGAATAATTGTGCTGGCCGACTGAGGGAAACAAGATTTATTAGGTTGAAATCGATTTCTTATTACCCACTTAATTATCAATCTAAATAATTTGTGGTTATATTAGACGGTTGATTATGCCAAATTTAGACACTTAATTTAACAATGATGGAGGTACAGTTAAAGTGAATAACGCACAAGAAGAGTTTGAAAAGAAACGAATTGATTTTAATTGGGATAAATTGCGTCATTCTGTTAGAATACGTGAGATTGTGATAATAATTATAATGCTATGAACAACTACAGATATTAGTTTAGCTTGAAATATTACGAAAATGAAAACTTACCAGTGCGTCAAAATTGATTTAAAATATATCTCTACTGTATTACTCTAACTCAGGCAGCCAGGTAAGAGCTTATGGAGATTTGTAACTCGAAATGTCCTTCAAGGATCCCAGAGTTCCAATTTCTGCCTAGTTTCATTAAAGATGCGTTATTGTCATTGACTCTGATAAACTTTAGCGACTCAGGGATTAAATTATTAACATGGAATAGTCTTGATGACTTAGAATATGCAGAGAATTCTGAACACCTTGAGCTGCAATCTTCGAATGCTTGGCATGCGATTCGCTCCTCTCAAATGCGAGATGATGCTCCATACTGGCTAGTAGCTTAAAGATAAGAAGTGAAGTGGTTAGACGTGTTGATCAGCTCACTTGTTTGGGGAGTTGCATCAACCCCAACGGGTTGATTGTTGACGAAATCTCTGCATAGATACAGAAGGCTCGTTTGGCGTATGCCAACTTACGCCATCTCTGGCGTAGACGTATTATCCAGCTCTCTGTCAACCAAAATGGCGTGTGCACTGCTCAGCACTCCGCTCCATCCTTCTTTATGTATGTCAGTGAGACATGGCCACTGAAAGCGGAAGACATGAAGAGGGCAGCTAGCTGTCTTTGATCATGGATACCTGCGTTCTATCTTCCGTGTGAAGTGGTATAATAGGGTGAGCAATACTGAGGTTACCATTCGGTCAATTGCTAGTTATGGAGGGGAAATCAATGGAATAAGCTGTAAAGTTACATCGATTGAGATGGTTAGGACATGTGTTACGCATGCTGAACCACTCCCTTCCTCAAAGGTCATGACATGAGATCAAGCTGGAACAGACCTAGTGGTGTTACAACCAAAACATGGCATCAGGTCATGAAATCGTTAAAGGTTGGTTAAAGCCGCACAGGGAGTTGTAGGCTTCCTCGTTGTGCTCCTCAGGATTCTAAGAACCAATGGCTGTAGACAATTGTGGTATAGCTTGAAATCGTTCTGAATGGCTAAGATGCATTCGCTCTTTGTGATCTCCAAGATCTGTTAAACCCTACTGTTTTTCCATGTAACTATTCTAACTCTCTCATATTTCTTTCATGTGCTATATGGAATGTTGCAACTCTAATTGGCGCACTTCTGTGCAAAGCTCAATGTCGAAACCAATGTGTCACACTTCTAATAAGTATTCACAGTATTAAATATTACCATGTCAAGTTAAAATTTAATATTCACTAACAATATTCATCCTAATAAATTTAATTTAGATACTCACAGTTATGAAATTATATTCTTCATCATTACCATAACAATGAAGTTTGTGGCGTGGATCGCCGGTTCGTTGGTAGAATATCTAGAATATCGAACTATGCATATGGTCTTGGTTCGAACTCCTAAATCTAGCTTTGTATACTAGCCGGCAATAAGTAAGCAGTGATAAAAGAGACGGTTGGGCGTTGGACAACATCAACGAGATTCTAACACTACGCCGTAGAAATGCGGTAGAAAAGAGCATTCCCTGCTTCTGTATTACACTATGTCTTCAAAACCATCCAGCCTATTTTGCGTTCGGGAGTAAAAGACAAACTGACTAATTCCACCTCTTCCACGGCTCCTATGGAGCCAGTTATATAGGTCACACAATCAGGCGTATTTCTTGTCGTATTTCCGAACATCATGCTGTCTAGTGATTAAGTAAGGGATAAACAAAATCTACTCGTAGCGCTATTCTATCTCATCTTGTGGATACAGAACACAAGATTGATGTCAACGAGGCTTTTAAATTTATTTACCGCACACCAACAAATCTTAAATTCGTCTTAAGAGTTCGTTTACTAAATATTACTGAGGCTGGCCGTTGGGATCACATTAAGAAGCCTAATTTATGCGTCCAAAAGAAGGTATTTCACAGATTGTCCTTACCTTGACCATCTAGGTTCGAATGATTCACAACTTTTCGCAAAAATTTCCTCATTTGTATTTGATATTCTAGTTGCTATTATATTTTTATTATTGTTATAATTTAAGCATTTTTAATGAATTGTAATTACATTGATCTTACTTAACAAATCGTTAGAATTAGAAAAGCACTAATATTGCTACTGACTACTAATCTAGAATATTGCATGTATATAAATATATATATATATAAATGTAGAGCATAAGTGGAATTTATCGAAAAGGATATTCCCTGCTCAATTGTTTTCGTTTTTCATCTTGTAAAAGCAAAACCGCCGCTACTGAAACTGCAGAGCTTAAAGCCATTCAGGAGGCAGAGTTGAAGAAAAAAGTAACGAGACAGGCACATTTCCAGACTCGAATGTGATTTTCGATATTTGAGAGTAATTTAAATTAATTCGTAAACATTTTTGTAAAAGTAAACTCTCAATGCCTATCTGTTATTACTGTCACTTTTCGTAATTATCTACCAAAGCACTGTGACAGATTTCAGAGTAAATGAAAACATTTACGATAGTTTTGAGATGATACATGATAAGAGTGTCTGACAACACACTATTTAAACAGACATTTAAAAGTTGTACTACTAGTATATATTCTAAGTACTGTTTCTGATAGACAGAAGGGAGAAATCAACAGAACTGGAAAAATATTTCGCTATTCGTATTTTTAGGCGTTAACCAAATTGTAGGACAGACAATTTTGCGCTGATACTATGTATGTAATCATTCGTCAGAGAGAAACTTCAGTCCAGTTTTTGGCTACAGACAGTTATCTCCTTCGGCTTACTGAGTTGATGTAAATCTGTAACTTTCATTCCCTTGGGTCCCAAGTGGAACACACGGCTTCAACAGCACACCTCCATTTTGCCCTTTTCTCTGCAGACCTCTTTAACTGGCCCCACTACTGCCAAAAATCTCTCACCTCCTCATTGCTTGATCTGCTTATGTCACCTTCGGATGTCCAATTCATAGTTTCTAATTCAAATTCCATTTTAGGGAAAGCATGATGTGTGATATCGCTCAAAGTTCTCCTCAGTGTATAACCGTTCCGTCTTCATTTTCGTCTGCACATTAGTTGGGTGATAGGTTCTTGATTGATTTGTTTCCATCCCCTTCTAACTGGCCATTCGACGTTTATTATGACGTCAAAGAAAGGATCTGTTGATAAACGTCTCTAAGTGGCTGTTGGATATGCTTTTTGTGTGAAGTGTAGACCAAGTTTCTGTCTCATATAGTGGAACAAGCTTAACATATGGTGTTTAAAATTAGAAAATCTGCTGACTGCAGCAAATTTCCCAACTGATTTCACAGTGATGAAAGTCTCACTGACCTTTCCGATTCTAGTTTTGGCATCGTCCTACGTACTTCCAAGTTTAGTTGAAACGATGCTGCCTAGATAGGAGGAGGAAGTGACCTCTCTCTGGCTGTGATTAGTCCTAATTGCTGGTGGTCATCTTCATCACCTCAGTCTTTTCTACGTTCACTAGGAGTCCTGCATTTTCTGCAAATCTCTTCTACCATCCTGTTGGTTTTCTCATGTATGTGGCATTAGACACAAATTTTTCATGAAGTTCAGATCTTCTAGTGTCTTTTTGTTAATTCAACTTACTCTGTCTTCTCGACCTACACAGTCTTTGGCATAGTTCAGTACACACAGGAGTTAGAAGTATCATCACTGATAGTAAGTAGGCAGCCTTGTCCTGAGTTTTGCATTATGGATCACTTGACATGTGCCCCTGTCACATAGTTGTTAAATGAGGTTGATAAGATTCTGAGACACGCCGTAGTTGTATCTAAAATCACATATCAAAATGCATCTATTCTGTTGTTGTAAAAGGAGGTAAAGTCGGCATAAACTTTATTTTTTTTTTATAAGTGCCATTTTGTAAATCCTTACAAAGGCATGGGTTAATTTTTGAAAAAAAACCGAACTTTATTCATCTATTCCTGGTTTGTGTAATTTTTTAAAACCTTACATGCATACAAACACTGTGGAAGCTTATTATACCACTTTGTTTGATGTCGTATTAAGCTTCGAATGTATAATGTAGCTCCTGGCTCCTCCTATATTATCGTTCAACTTTAACTTGCAATATTATCATTTTTGTGGAACCATCAAATAAACAGTTCTAAATAAAACGGATGAATTAGGCAGGGGCTTATGAACTAGCTTTTAGTGTAATTCTATCATATGTTACACACGTTTATCTGTCATCCATCTTTGTGTATTATGTGTATTGTGTGTGTCGGTGGCACAGTGGTCAGGACTCTCGCCGACCATGCACATGTTCCGAGGTTCGATCCCCTGCCGACTCACACCTGATATCCATGGTCAGCCCACAAAATTTGGGCTACCGATATCCATGCTGAAAAAATTCCATACTTGTACAAAAATACAGTGTGAATCAAGCTGCAAACAAAAATTTAGCTAAATGCTGATAGTATACTCACAGATTTTAATTAGGCAACCGACTACAAATCTAACTTTATTTTGCCTTTTGGCGTGTTTTAATTTATACAATCTAGTCATTTCTACTGTACAATTTGTCAAAATAATTTCATCTACCAATGTTTTCCTTGTACAGAAATTTGTTGCTTCATTTAATTCTTCATGATTTTTTTGACTGTTTGTTTTTATGGTCATTTGGATAAACAGGAGACATTTCATTAATGAAGTAGAATGTCGTCATATACATATTTACCTAACTGGAAATACACTTTTTTTATTCATATAAATATAAGATAAATCAGAATTATAATTTCAGGCAACAGATGCCTGCTGAATAATAAACATACTACCAACATACTACCATAACCAACACTTGAATTTCAATGAGATGCTCATTAGCGACTGGCCTATTCAGATAGGTAGTTAGTTACCTGGGGTTCTAGTGAGAAGTCAGCACCAGTGGGGTGCAGCAGGTCAAGTGTGAAGACAAAGACATTGACTAACGGTCGCGCTATGTCGTGAATTGGCAGAAGTTAGGGCTTAATGGTATACGAGCTCGCCTTGTAACCAGAAGGTCCTGGGTTTGAACCCGTAGTGTGGGTGCGTACTGATGAAGAGTCCCAAACTAGTACGAAACAGCTGTCAAGTACTCCCAGGTTTTCCAATGGTTCTTTAACTAATGTCAGCTCACGATGAGATCCTGTAAACATACTACTACTATAAAGTCAAATAGTATAGATTTCGTTGCAGCAAGGCTAATTTATCCGTCTGCATAATGGCATGCGAAGCAGGTCTTTCTTCATAAAGCTATCACAAAGAATAGTGATGTGATTATATATATATATACGATTATAGAAATACATATTTTAATGGATGTTTCATCTGAATTTTGTGTGATACCTTCTTCATTAGAGTAGTTCAATTTATTGGTTGGGGGACTTTATCATGAGCTGACATCAGTCACAGAACCATTGGAAAACCACATGTGAGTATTCGACAGCTGATTGGTCAGTCTAGTTCGGGATTCTTAATCTATACGCATCCAAACCTAGCATTCGAATTCAGCACCTTCTGGTTACAAGGCTTGCGAGCTCATAGACCGTTAGTCCACTGGGACCTACCCAATCCAGTGGCCATCTCATGAATTTTAACTTCTGCTAATTCACGATATAGCACGACCACTTCACAATGTCTTCTTCGATGACTTACTGCCTCACCTTCAACTTGCTGTAGTCTGATGGTCACGGAGTTCCACTAGAATTGGGTTTGAGCATTGTTATATCAGCTTATAATGAAATCCTCCAAACAGTCAGACAAAAATTCCTAAACAACCACTAACTGAAAATTAATTCAATTTAGACTGTATACTAAGTAGGTATTACGCGAGGAATGAGTGGCAGTAAAACGAAATTCTCTCCAATAAATAATACCAGCGAATGTGACTTGGATGTTGAAAGGGAATCTATGTAGACTTTCTTTAAACTTGGTTGTTGGTAATGAAATATTCAAGTTGTTGTCTTGTATAAGAAACAAATCGTCTGCGTCATCGGGACATTTGTGAAGAGAGATTCGACATCGAGTGATATCCTGCAGTTGTCACCTACTTTCACATCTTTGATACAGTTGACGAATTCAAGCGTGTTTAGAAGAGACTATTTTGAAATGTGCTTACCAACTGGCTGCAGGAGGTTTACCAGCCATTTCGCAGTTGGATGGACGGGAGTCTCTGTGCACTTCACCATAACGATACTGATATAATCGGGGAAATTCAAGTGTTGGTTTGTAGGGAGTTGATTAGTTTCAGGATTTCATCATGAGCTGACATTAGTTAGAGAACCATTGGAAAACCTGCCAGGGAGTACTGGACAGCTGTTTCGTCCTAGTTTGGGACTCTTCAGCAGTACGCACTTACCGGGATTCGAGCCCGGGACCTTCCGGTTACAAGGCGAGCTCGTATATCATTAAGCCACTGGGACCCGATCCAATGGTCCTTGAATTCTAACTTCTGCCACTTCACGACATAGCACGACCGCTAGCCAATGTCTTCGGCGAGTATTTGTCCGCACACCCGACCCGCTGCACCCTACTGGTCACGACTACCCACTGGAACCCAAGGTAACTACCTACCTGAATAGGGCCAGCCGCCATTGAGCATCTCACTGGTATTCAAGTTTTGGTTTGTAGGGATTTGATTGGTTTCAGTATTTCATCATGGCATTCATCACATGACAACTCACATAAAATATAGGAACGTTGTGCTTTGTTTCTCTTCCGAAGAGAAAGGTGTTTTTGTGTCGTGTTTTATCAGGAGGGTTCGCTAGCCTCACGCCACAAAATCTTTCCTTTCCGACCTTACTAATAAACCAAGCAAAGTTTGAGAGTGTATAATCCAGAAATTGCACCATAGAAAACAGCCCACAAATTAACCATCGATACACCAGAAATATGGAGTAGGTTTCAATAGTAATAAACTTGTGGAATTCACTACTGAAGTATTATTGTTTTGAACATAGATATGTCAGCAACCTTTTTTAACTATTTTTATTACTTTAGGTTCCCAGTGGAACATAGGGCTTCAAGCTAGAGCTTTGAAATTTCAGTAGCTGTGGTGTATACTTAGACGGGATGAGGTTGCTGGCCTCATGCCCAACCTCCCCTCTTCAAAAGTCTTATTACTGGCTTAGCGAGGTTTAGGACTGTGTTGGCCGGCGATCGAATCCCGAACCACCTGCGTGGTTGGCGAGCATTCTACTCTCGTGCCACGGACATACACGTCAACACACTTACATCAGTAATATGATTAACTGGTAACAACAATAATAACTGTATCCTGAAAAATCCTTTAATACATATTGTGTAGTTCTCACCATATATTCTATTGCAAAGTATTTAGGGTGAGCAAAAAGTCTTCAAGTAAATTAATAATCAGTTAAAATCTACCATCTGAATGAATGTTGTTCTATCCAAAGCACACTGTAACAATCTGACATGCTTTTTCTCCAATTTCTTCAAAATAATTCAATGTGATAGGTTGGATACAATTTGAATGTAGGAGTGAGTAGGAGTTTTGATTCAGAGATATGGTTGAATAATTAAAACGACATCACATAGAGTAAACAAGATACTCTTGGATAGACAGAAAATTAGATAATCCAGTAATTTAAGTAGACGACGATGTTTGACTTGATAAAGGAAGTAGAATGCTGTGGAATTGAAAGAAACGACTTCAGAGAGTCAAGTGATTATTCTGAGGTACTTGTGAACCTCTTGACTACGATGTTTCAGCCGATGTCATTTGTTATTACTTACAGGAAACCAAACATTGTTTCCTTGCAAATTAAAACTCCATGTAATGAATAGTAAAAACATTTCTCTTGTTCATAGACAAAACGAAATGAATATAAGAACAAAATGTTCAGCAAAGCGTCTTTCTTCGGCGGTGAATTTACTCACTTAGGTGTACACTCGCATTTAAACATAATTATTTTGTGTGTGTGTATATATATATATATATATATTTAAATTGTCAAAAAAATAGTAAGAATTAGTTAGAGTTACTGTTTACGTCATCAAAATGTTTCTGAGATATGATGAATAATCAGAACTGTAACTAGGAGTGGGGAGGGGGTGGTGAAGATTGGTAAGTACTGACAAGGGTTGCACAATCCGAGAGACACCCAGAAAAAATAAGAACATGGAGACATGTCATCTACAACGTCAAAATAAACTTCTCAGAAACGGCAAGTTTCTGTATACTCTGCATTGCCAAGGCCTTAGCGATCCGGATAGAAAACCATGATTTATGTACATAGAAGAAACTTAACATCCCGCTCCCTTCCAGTTCTACGACTTTGTTAATAATGTTTTGTTTTCTTTTTAGTTTTTTTGAATTTTTGTATTTGTATCTTAGTTACATCTTCTGCTTAACCAACCCTTTATTTCCTCTTTCTGATTATTACATAATTTATTTTGGACACATGTCTCCATGCTCATGTCATGAACATTCTACTTCATATTACGCAAGCCTTGTCAATACTTACCAACCTTCATCTAGTTTAAAAATAGGAAGTGAAGTGGTAGAGCACGTTGACCGCTTCACTTATTTGGGAAGTACCATCAGCCAGTGCCAATGGGTTGATCTCTGACGAAATCTCAGCACGAATACAAGGGGCTCGTTTCGCATTTGTTAGTTTACGCCGACTCTGGCGTAGACGAGATGTTCGACTATCGACCAAAGGGCGGGTGTACTGCTCATCAGTCCGCTCCGTCCTCCTTCATGGTTGTGAGACCTGGCCACTGAGAGTGGAAGACATGAAAAGACTAGCTGTCTTTGATCATAGGTGCCTACGTTCTATTTCCCGTGTAAAGTGGCATAATAAGGTGAGCAACATTGAGGTTAGGCGTCGAGTTCTAGGTAAACAGGGAAATCAATCGACGAAGTCGTGAAGTTACAAAGACTGAGATGGTTAGGACATGTGTTACGTATGCCAAGCCATCGCCTCCCTCGACGAGCTATGTTAGCGGATATAGGGTCAGGCTGGAAAAAAGCTAGCGGCGGTCAAACAAAAACTTGGCATCAGTCAATGAAATCCACAACAGTTGGTCTAAGCCACGTAGAAAGGTGTAGACTTCCAGGCTGGGGTCCTCGGGACGGTAAAAATCTATGGTTGGAAACAATTGGTGACATGGCTCAAAACCGTTCTCAGTGGCGCAGATGCATCCACTCCCTGTGACTTATGATTTCCAATGAAACTGTTTTGCATTTCTTTATTACTCCTTTGTCTCACACCTCTGCTCACTGTTTCTATTATGCTTTTCTTGTACTTTCTTCTCTTGCTTCGCGTGCTACACGGAATGTGGCGACTTGAACTTCCGCACATTTGTGCAAAGTTCTATGTTAAAAACAGACAGACAGACAGAACCTTCATCTCTTAATTACAATTTCAGTGCTCACCACGATTTTAAGACATTCTGGTGGCGTCAGCAATAACTCTAACTAATTTTTATTTTTGTCTGACAATCCTAATGTATACACACCTACACACAGAATAATTAAGTATAAACGCGATTGTACAGCTAAGTGGAATGAATTCACCGCCGATAAGAGACGCTTCCTTGAACATTTCTTTTTCTCCCTAAATTTATGTCTGGATAGGTATTTTCCGTGAATGATAAAAAGAAACGAGACATTTGTAAGAAAAAAATAAATTAACAGGGTTGGAAAAATAGAGGTGAATTAATGCATTCTCTTTTAAATATATATATATATATATAACAGTTACGTTATCCTTAGTATTATTTATTATGTGTGGAGAAAATATCTTAATAAAGAGGAAAGTGTGTACCAAAAATAAGGCGTACTTTTGCATAAATGAAACATATATTATTGAATGATGATGAAATAAAACAGATAGAATAGGCGTTGATGTTAGGTAACTATCCTATGAAATTCCTTAGGAAGATCAAAAAAGGTCAAAAGGCAAATTAAAAATAATTGCAAAACTAGTAATGATGACATAAATAAGAGAGAATATAAGTCACCTACTGTTATAGCGTATAATGAGGGGACACGTGAAGCTCTATGTAGGATGCTCAATAAAGCAGGAATTAGGATGGCATTCAAACCTGCGAACTCACTCAGATAGGGAGGACAAGCTGTGTAGGTTAGGCGACCCTGTAGGTTGACCCAATTAGACAAAATAATATAATTTATAGAATACCTTAGATATGATAGAGAAGATTTATATCTCAGGTGGATGATTTTGATGTCGTTGTGTTCTCTGAGCTAGATAGTTTTATTTGCGAAGCTTTCATCACCCTACTGGGCGACATCTTCAGCGCGTACTTCCATTTGAAGTCAGAATACCTTGTAATGACTGTGAGTTAAGTCAACTACATAGGTCAGACTGGTAGATCAGGAGTAGTGAGATTATCAGAACATAAGAATTTAGTTGAGGTTAGAATGATCGACTCCACAAAGATCAGTAATTTAGAAAAAAACTCAGCTATAAAACAGCATGCATTAACACATAACCACACAATAGAGTGGGAAAGAGACTAAATTCTAAAGAGTAATTTAGGCAGGTGGAGAGAAAGAGAGATTATTTACTGAATCCTGGATCATTGAGTCTACACCTAATACATGGAACAGAAATGACTCAATGCAGCTACCAGAAATATGGAAGATATTATTACCGCCAGTCAGTCAAATCAGAAGAGAATAATAAATAATCTCAAAATTCTATTTCAATTCAAGCACATCACAACATTCTAACAAGTTACTTATTTTCAAGTATTGGTTTTGTAGGGATTTGGTTTGATTATATGGAGGATTTAATCATGAGCTGACATCAGTTAGAGAACCACTGGAAAACCTGGGAGTACTGGACAGCTGTTTCGTCCTAGTTTGGGACTCCTCATCAGTACGCACCCACCGGGGATCGAACCCAGGACCTTCTGGTTACAAGGCGAGCTCGTAGACCATTGAGCTCACTAGCGACTGGCCCTATTCAGGCAGTTAACCTGGGGTTCTAGTGGGAAGCCGTGACCAGTAGGGTACAGCAGGTCGAAGATGAGGCAGTAACTCATCGAAGAAGACATTGCGAAGTGGTCGCGCTATGTCGTGAATTGGCAGAAGTTAGAAATCATGGACTGGCCATTGGATCGGGTCCCAGTGGCTCAATGGTCTACGAGCTAGCTAGTCTTGTAACCACAAGGTCCTGGGTTCGAACCCTGTCGGTGGGTGCGTACTGCTGAAGAGTCCCAAACTAGTACGAAACAGCTGTCCAGTACTCCTTGGTGGTTTTCCAATGGTTCTCTAACTGATGTCAGCTCATGATTAAATCCTCCAACAAGTTACTTATTGTCATTTAAAAAAAGCACTCGTCTTATTTCCCATCTGATTGTAATTGATCAATAACACTCATATTATTATTTCTTATTGTACATTATCACATATTGATTTTATTCAAATATCTAGTCAATTCCATACGTGTATATAAATGAAGGAAAAAAATTGTGTGAGTAACTTGATATGATTATGAGTGGTAATAGTCTGTACTCGAAACGTGATCATCAGCAAATATTACTGTATAACACTGTGATTTATAAAAATATCTTATCCATAACGAAGATATATTATTTAAACTGATATACTACAAGCAAAAGAAAATTAGAATAAGTAATTCCATATGATCGAAACCAGTTAACGTTATCATGAAAAAAATATGAATAAACGTGCGTGACTTATTTTTATTTACTTTCATTTTTAATATTTTGCGTCGCAGTAGGAATATACGGCGTCATGCCTTGAGCTTTAAAGTTTTCGTGCCAGTGGTTTCTTCTTTTTTACAAGATCAGATTGCTGCCTTCATGCTTAACCTACCCTCTTTATGCGGTTTACTATCCGCTAATCAAAGTATAGCAGTGTGTCTTGGTCGAGGAGTCAAACCATTGTTAAGTGTAGCGTAAACGGCGAGGATTCTAACACTGAATCGCCAGCACACACTGCATGAGCTTTTAGTAAGATGTCAATATTTGAACTGCTGACGAACTCAACAACCACCTTACTAACATTCTAACATTCTAGAAGTCTAATTGTCAAAGCAATCCGATTTTTTTAATAATGAATTTTCTTCATTTTTTTTAATGAAATTTCAATTCCATACATTGTAACTGAAGTTTACTGCCATCCATCTGAATGTAACTATGCTTATTTCGAAAGAATATTGAAGTAATTCAGAAGACACATAGTCTTGAATGAGGAATAGAAACTGTCTATTGTTTTAGGAAGCTTTCATACTTGATCACGGTGTTTTGCCACGCGGATTTAATGGAAATCCTCGTCACAGTGAAATATTTCAATTCATAGGGAAATTGAAAGTTGCATTGAAACGGTAATGTGCCCTAGTTTCATCATAAGATAAATCGTGACGATTATAGCATAACTGAGTTATATTATATATATATATATATATATATATATATATATATATTGTACCAGTAATTCAAATTTTCAACCACAAAGGAAACTTTCACTGCAATTGTCAGAGCAAAGCAGGAAAAACTTCGTGACATCACTGAGGAATTATGCGTGGAAGATCATTGGAACTCTCCAAAGGTGGTTTTCAACGAAATGTGTTCGACGGTTTTAGGAAGAAAGAAGAGACAAGAAAGGAATTGCTCTCAACGGACATTTGGAAGCTAACAGAGGAGAGGACAGTGGTGAAAGAGAAGGTGATTCAAAGCAGAGACGGACAGGAGAAGGAGACACTGAGTTCAACTTACACAGCACTGGACAAAGAAGTGAATAAGAGTTCTAAGAAGGACAAAAGACAATTCCACGACAATCTGGCCACTGAAGCATTGTCTCAGCTACAGGAGAAACGGACGAGGATGTCAAATCGAGCGAGAACCGGGAAGGCGAGAAACACATTCATCAACCAGCTGAAACCAATCTGGAAATCTTCGTCACTCAGCCAGCATCTACAACAAAATTCGGTCGGATTTTCAATATAAACGTCAAATGAGCTCTTCTATACGGATCAGAAACTTGGCGGGCGAGTCACAAAAATATTTCCAACAGCCTGTTGCAGACCTTTATCAACAACTGTCTTGCTCTATACTGAAGATCAGATGGCCGGAAAGAATCACCAACAAGAAACTATGGGAACAAACAAAACAAGGACCAATCGCCAACCAACAAATATGCAGGAGAAAGTGGATTGAGATGGATTGACAGTCGTTGAGGAGGCCGCCGGGTAACACTGCACGTCAGGTCATTGCTCGAGTGGAACCAGGCTGAAAGGGAAGCGGCAAGTGGGACGTCAGTACACGGGTGACATGGAGGAGATCGTGTGAAGAGGCGTTGAAATAGTATGGACTAACATGGATGCAGGTGAAACGTACAGCAGAAGGAAGACAGAAGTGGCAAGTGGAGACGTGCAGTTGAAGCTCTATGTTCCACTAGGAACCCAAGGGAACAATAATAATAACAATCCAAATTTAATTGTAAGATTTATACTTTCTACACGTAATACCTGTGTGTATGTGCATAGACTGTGATAATTCACGGAAGTGGAGATTTGTAACCTCATGACAACATAATATTTTTAACCAATGATAGTCAGAAGCTTATAAAACCATTTTATATTCACCTGGATTAGACAGCCTTAAATTAAAGCACGTTAGATTCACGAATGTTTAGTAGCAGTATAGCACTTCATAGAAGTCATATGAAAGACTGAAACGTAAAAACCTGCATTCTCTTGGTGATTTTACTAGTTGGCTTCATGCTATTTGGTTTATGGTAACCAGCAGTAGGATCGACTAGGTGCCTTTCATTAATTTCAGAATTCGCCTGTTGCAGGTATCTGCAACTCTTGTGAGTAAGGGTATATTCACACCTAGGCAGCTACGTGCGGTACAACGCTCATCAGTCGTCCTTTAAATGGGTTGTTTGATAGTTGCCCCTGGATGAGTTTTACTGTGTCTGCGTTGACATGTTGTTTGTTTATGCACGTAATTCTCGCTCCAAAACCATTTATACATATCTTTATTATTAAACTTGAACGTTTGTTTGAGGAAAACCGATTTTTTTACCAATACTGACATAAACTCAATTGAGGGATGGTGACTAGCAGTGGAACTCAGGATGCACATTTCTTCCGATTTGGGACTCGTCATTGATGTGTGTGATGATATTCACACCAAGACTCGATTCTCCATGGGAACACCATCACTGACTTACTGGGGAGTGCAGGTAAATCTGGTTGACGAGCCAGTCCCCAAAAGGACGAAATGCGCTTTATCCTGGATTCCACTGCTAGTCACCATCTACCAAAGTGACTCCAAGTTACATGACCAGAGACTGTAGAAGCACCTGTACAGGGGGTCGACATGTGAACCTGAGACCGACTACTTTAGTCCAATCAATCGACTAAAAAATCTAAACTGAATCAAACGATAGTAACATATTTTAAAATTTCCGAGGAATTTTCAGTGGCGCTTTTTGATTGTTAAATCATAGAAAATTGTGTAGTCAGTACCTTATAGTGAAAGCAGCTGTCCATTTTTTGAAAATTGTAGACTTCTATGCACAAAGTGTTTATTACAGTAGGATTGCATTTACTCGGTTATTTAGCAGTAGAGTGGCGGTGCCTAGTTGCCAAAGTTCAATGATCAATTCACTTCTTTTTTTAATGCTATACGTTACCAGTAGAATACAAGGCTTAAAGTTTCAGTTCTGAATTTTCAGCAGCTATAGTGTAATTTGTAATTTATTTTTGCAGGCTCTATCTATTAGCTTCATGTCCATCCTCCCCTGTTTGTGGGCATTACAACCAGCTATGGAAGGTAAAGGTATGCGCTGGCAAGGAATCGAACCTCAGACCACAAGCATGTTTTGGTGACCATCCTATCGTTGATCACCAACTATACTGTTGCTTGATTTCATTTAAGGCCTGATGAATCCAGTATAGAATGTTTTAAATAAATCACATGTGTCTGAATTAGTACACAGAAAATGTATTTTAGAATATTCTTGAATCTTTTCAGCCCTGGATTGGATGATGGTATCATTTTAAACGTGCTTCATGTACCTTCAGTACTTATCGAAGAATCTGTTAATTTTAAGCATCGCTGATACATTAAATATTAAAGGTTTATTTAAGATAGATGAATAATTTTCTCGAATGATTCTTTAAACAAAACTTGCATATCGTAATTATTTATTATATATTTTTTAATTAAAGTTATTATCTCATTGTGTTATCTCCCTAAATCTCTGTCAGGAGCTGCCCTTATTGTTTACTTTTCAAACTTATAAGTTATATAGACTGAATTTGTATTGTTTTATTTTGAATTCTGTTCTAACTGTTCATGAAATTTCGCCTGAGAGAGTTAAACTGCACGAGAAAGTGACCTACAGTTACTTGTAATTATCGAAAGCGTTAGTAGACTCTTTTGTTTAGATAAACAGCAGGTATACCGCTGAATGGAATCCTGTAGTGAGGATAGATAATACATCATTTGTCCCATAAAACTGATTAGTGAAAAAAGAATATTCCTTTCGATAATTACTTCATCAGTTATACTTCCGCAACGATTAAAGGATTATTGTTATTAACAACATTAATACTCTTGTATCTATAGAATCAATTACTCATGCAAAGCGAGATTTACCTGCCGTTGCTCCGGAAGTTTGGGTTTTCGTACTTCCGAATGCCTAACAATGAAGGTGTGTAGTGAAAATCATGAACACTTCGATATTGGACCATCTTGTAAAAAGAAATCATAAAGACTATTGAAAAATGTTTCTCTAGGTACTGAACAGTCCAAAACACCACAGACAATTGTAAGTCGTTCAGATATCTATAAAACACAAAATAATTGAGGAAAGAATATCCTTTTCGACAATTTCCTCTTCTGGCTCTACAATTATATATACATATATATATATTTATATACATAGAATATTCTAGAATACTAGTCAATAACAATATTAGTGCTTTTTGAATAATATCGATTTGTAAAGTATGATCACAATGCAATTACAGTTCATTAAGATGCTTAAATTATTATTATAATAATAATAAAAACATAGTAGCAAATAGAATATCAACTAAAATTAAGGAAATTTCTACAAAAATTGAGGATTGTTCGAACCTGGATGGTCAGTGAAGTAAGGACACTGTTTGAACTAACTTCTTTTGAACACATAAATTAGGCTTTTTAATGTGGATTCTAACAGCCTGAGCAATATTTAGTAAACGAACTCTAAAGGCGAAGTTAAGATTTGTTGGTATGCGGTAAATAAATTTAAAAGCCTCGTTGACATCAATCTTGTGTTCTGTATCCACAAGATGAGATAGAATAGCGCCACGAATAGATTTTGTTTGTCCTTTACTTAACCACTAGGCAGCGTGATGTCCGGAAATCCAACGAGAAACACGCCTAATTGAACAGCCTATGTAACTGGCTCACTACACAGGAGCAGTTAAGTTGGTAGATACACATGGAAGAGGCGAAATTAGGCAGTTTGTCTTTTACTCCCGAACGCAAAATAGGCTTTGTGGTTTTAAAGTCACAGCGTAATTCGACAACAGGGAATGCTCTATTTACCCTTGTTGTAATAATGTCTCGCTGATGTTCTCCTCGAGGAACTGAATTTGTTAGAATAAGGCCTTTTCATTAACTGTTGGTGCCTTGAGCTGCTTTGATTTTAGATTCATATTCTTATCAATAAACTTTTCTGGATAACCGTTTTCACTCAGCAAACGTTTAATATTATAAAGTTCCTCATCAAGACATTCATCCGAGGAGATAGCTCTTGTTCTCTGAACCAAGCACTCTATCAGATTGCGTTTGTATTTCAAGGGCAAAAAGCTGAAAATAATGAGTATACTGACCCGTTGATGTAGGTTTTCTATTTATACATTTCTTCTTATTATGCCATCCTCTTTTCTGGTCATAAGGACGTCTAGAAATGCGATACTGAAGTCTTTTTATTTCTCAATAGTAATTTGTGCATCCAAAAGAAGTTAGTTCAGACATTGTCCTTGCCTTGGCCATCTAGCTTCGAATGATCCTCAATATTTGTGGAAACTTCCCTAATTTTAGTTGATATCCTATTTGCTATTATACTTCTATTATTATTATAATTAAAGCATCTTTAATGAACTATAATTCCATTGATCTTACGTAACAAATCGATAGTATTAGAAAAGCACTAATATTGTTATTGGCTACTAATCTAGAATATTCTATGTATTTAAACATACATATAAATAATTGTAGAGCTAGAAGAGGAATTCACCGAAAAGGATATTCTTTCCTCAATTATTTTGTGTTTTATAATTTTAATTCTTTCAGTGTAAATAAAGCTGTGTGTGCAGAGCATAAAGGTCAAGCCGCTATTGCTATTCTAGCCTGCTATGTAACTTATAAAATCATAAATTTTGAGTTACTTCCCATAATTTATCTGAGATTTAATTTAATTTCATGTCAATACATATTATCTCTAACTGATAATTTTGAAGTGTAATCTATTTCGATGTCATTTGATACATTAACTTTTTTATTAAAAGTTGTAACGTAGTAATTGTTGGGAAAAACCTTCATAAACGATACTGATACTTATTTGGATGCCTCGTCTAAGTTAAGTAACTTAAGCAGATGGCCTCCAGTGGTCGTCATTTTTGCAGTTGTAGACAAAATATCCATTACTGAATTCCTTAGATGGGATGTATTATAAATTTAGTGGTCCACATTTCTATTAAGTGTAAGCATTCATGAGATTTCCATGAGAAGTCGTGGTCGTTGGATCGGATCCCACTGGCTTAATGGTTTACGAGCTTGCCTTGCAACCGTGAGGTTCTGGGTTCAAACCTGGACAGCGAGTGCGTAATACTGAAGAGTCTCAAACTGAGACGAAACAGCTGTCCAGTACTCCTCGGAGGTTTTTCAGTGGTTCTCTAATGATTGACTTCATGATGAAATCCTGAAACAAATGAAATCTCTGCAAACTGAGACTCTAGTGGGAAGCCGTGACCAATATGGTACAGTTGGTTGAAGATGAGGCAGTAGCTCATCGAGAAGACATTGTGAAGTGGTCGCGCCATGTCGTGAATTGGCAGAAGTTAGAATTCAAGGACCATGAATCGTGTCCCAGTGGCTCAATGGTCTACGAGCTAGCTATTCTTGAAACCAAAGGTCCTGTGTTCGAATCCCGGTGGGTGCGTACTGATGAGGAGTCCCAAACTAGGACGAAACAGCCGTCCAGTACTCCTAGATGGTTTTCCAGTGGTTCTCTAACTGATGTCAGCTCATGATTAAATCCTCCATGCAATCAAACAAAATCCCTACAAAACCAATACTTGAAAACTCAAATATTAGTTTGCTCACTCCAATATCAAAAATGTTCAATAATTTCTTTGAGGAAGTGTACACCTATAAGCAATCACAAATGAGTAATTAAATCGTGCCACACTTGTGATATTTTCTACTGTCCGAGGGTCATTTCTTACGAAAACAACATCAGCATGATACTTTGTGAAAAAGTCTTCATAATCCAGAAAAAAATTCATTATATTACGATTTTCATCAAGAAGTAACATCACCTGGAGAAAGCACTGAAAAGCTGTCTCTTCCCAGTTTGTGACTCTTCCTCAGTGCCCACTGACAACCCCACCGTGAATCAAACCTAGGATCTTCAGAGTACGAGAAGAAGCTGGTTGACTATTTGGCCACTTGAGCTGGAATTTTGGTGACTCCTGAATTTCAAGTGTGTCAACTTGTGAAAAAGCGCTGCTCTCTCCCATACCTTAAATGGAAAACAGTTGTTATTGAATGCTTCGTAATTTTCAATAACCTCTCTAGACGAGAGTTTAACAATTGAAATCAATCCAGAATCCCTCAAAATCCTATAATCTGGCTATATCACCAACTGACAGAATAAATATTCACAGATCAGTGAATTCCGTATCAAGTGACTGGCTGGTCAACGAGCTATCCTCGCAATATAGAAGTCTCAGTCTCTATCTCCAGATGGGTCATAGGTGAGCACTTCTGAAGGACTCAAATGAGGATGAAATAACTGGCGAGTGAACGCTAGTTTTCACTGATTCTCTAACCGATGCTGATTTTTGAATATACTTGTATGATTTCTATGAATAACTTTCCTCAAATGTCTCCAATACAGTATAGGTGCAGTCATGAGTACTGCCTCTCATAGAAGTAAACTGGATATATTACTCAGCAAAAGCTAAAGGCATTTTATTCAGTGCTGAAATATACTATGATGTTTGGTTAGTTTGCCTTCCCTATACTAACCTGTTGCTGTGAATTGGGATTAACTGTAGCCCCAGCGTTGATTATTATCTACTTTTTTCCCTCATTTTACATTGTTAACATGTTTTCACTAGATTGATCATTGGGGAAAGTTTTGATCTAGTACTTTTTTCAAGTTAGGTTGACTTTTTCATTTCCTTTATCTTAGTAGTCTACGCCTTTTACTGCACAAACAAACACCTCTAATTCACCGTTGGATGGTAATTAATTGGTTAGCTTTGGCCTCGTTTATTCATGCAGTTTTATTTTCATTTTAAGAGTTTTATTAGGTATTTTTGTTTGAAGAAACTTTCCATTGCGTGTTACTCTTAAAACTTTTGGGAGAATTTTACTTTAGAATTTAATAAGTGGTTGATGAGTAGCAGTGGAATTCAGGATAAAGCGCATTTCGTCCTATTTGGGACTCGTCAACATCCACCAGTTAAATTCTAATTAAATGCCTAGACATCGTCGAAGCATCTGCACAAGAAGCCGACATGTTAATCTAAGACCGGGCACTTCTGCCCAGTCAGTCGACAGGAAAATCTGAATTTCAATTAAAAGGAATTCGATTTTCTTTCTAGGGTTCAATACTCAGTTTTAGAGTTTATAACTGCCAAGATTTTGTTTTCAGGGAGCTGCTTTGTTTCGAGTTGTTTGATCATAGACTGATATCAACTGGAGAATCACTGAAATTCAAGTAGCACTGAACAGCTGGTTCTTCCCAGTTTGGTACTTATCAGCATTAAGCACCCATCGGGTTTCTAACTCAAAACGAATACAGTCCTGACAAACTAACTCTTGAAAACTAATCTGATGCCTGCCAGTGACTTGCTAAAGGACGAAGTTCCCTTGAGTTCTAGTGAGACGTTCTGACCAGTGGGTGAGTGAGGAAAGAGTGAGGACAAATACTCTCCGATGACAATGACTGGTAGTCGCACTAAAATCACGAATTGTTGGAAGTTGCAATTCATGGGCTATTGAGCCAGATTACAGTGTCTGAATGATCCATGAGTCTTCCTTGTAACCTGGAGGTCTTGAGTTCGAACTCTGGAGGTGGGTGCGTACTGTCGATGACTCCCAAACTAGAGCGGAACAGTTTGTAATTTGTTTGGTGAACCTTTCTTTGCTCCTTTACTTGGTAGTGTTTAGTTTGATGGTTGTTCATTGCTAATCTTTCAGCATGAAACAATTCCAGAAATTCTCTATATAGTTTCTTGTTAAAAAATTCGAGAAATTTATCAAAAGACAGTTCATGACACCGCTAGGATATTTAAAAATATTTTTATACATGACGGTACACACTTAAGTTTTAACAGATATGAACCAGTAAGTTGTCATAATAAACACAATTTGAAATGAACACAGGAGAGACTGAGATGATGAAGATACCCGACCAACAACAATAAAAACTACCAATCACTATAAATGAGATCAGCCTAAAAGAAGCCATCTCATCCACATATCTAGGCGCCATTGTTTCAACTTCAAACGACATGCATGAGAGTTTCAAGGCCAACCAGAATCAGGAAAGCAAGACAGGCGTTCAGTCAATATAAAGACCTATAGCACTTAGCACAAGAGGCAGAAGCCACATTTTTTCAACAATGAAACCAAGTCAATCAATGCTTCTCAATGTCTTTTTTGATGAGTTACTGCCTCATCTTCACCCTGCTGTACCCTACCGGTCAGGGTCTTTCACTAGAGCCAGCCGAGGTCACCGTCTGATTATCACATAATCTTCAGATGGATTTTTCACACAGAGAGAACTTCAATTTACATGAAGCGACAAGGCTATAAACGTTGGATTATAATATTGACAAATAAGATGGGATTATTCAAAATATTACAACAGGTTATAAACCAATCTGGAAATCTTCGTCACTTAGCATCAGCTACAAAATTCCGTTGGACTTTCAATACAAACAACGTCAAGTCAGTTCTTCTACACGGATCAGAAACTTGGCGGGTGAGTCACAAAAAATATTTCCAACAGCCTGTTGCAGACCAGACCTTTATCAACCAACAACTGTCTTCGCTGGCTCTATACTGAAGATCAGATGGCCGGAAAGAATCACCAACAAGAAACTATGGGAACAAACAAAACAAGGACTAATCGCCCGACAAATATAGAGGAGAAAGTGGAGATGGATTGACAGTCGTTGAGGAGGCCGCTGGTAACATTGCACGTCAGGTCATTGCTCGAGTGGAACCAGGCTGAAAGGGAAGCGGCAAGTGGGACGTCAGTACAAGGGTGACATGGAGGAGATCGTGTGAAGAGGCGTTGAAATAGTATGGACTAACATGGATGCAGGTGAAACGTACAGCAGAAGGAAGACAGAAGTGGCAAGTGGAGACGTGCAGTTGAAGCTCTATGTTCCACTAGGAACCCAAGGGAACAATAATAATAATAAACACAATTAGTAGAAATGTGATTGATGTACGAAATATCAGAGTATGTTAGCTATTTTATTCATATTTATTAACTGAAAAGGAGTAATAACAATAAAAATAAAATATATGAAAAGAAGAAATACAATAAAAGTAGTAGGTTGATATTTATCTTAGCATGCATCAGTATGAATTCAACAACAAACCAAAAACAGTTAGATAATAATAACAATAATGGAGCGCTTTAGAGATACCGGTTTCTTGTACTGAACATACACACAAGCACACACACACTAAATACCTGAATAAATGAGATAAGCACTTGGGGAAGAAAATCCTTCTGAGAATAACAAAACATATCAACTGGTGGATACATCAATCACAAAAAAAGTAAAATTTATTTCCGCTATTTAGTAATAAAAAAACAATGAGAAATATGCCGATGGATAACATAATGTGACAGGGTTTTGTTAGGAAATAAATAACTTAAGAGTTTAGAAAATGTTACTCATATGACTTTTAAGTTACTTCATCGGGGTATACTGAAGCGGTTGGAAAGAATTTAATTTTTCTGAGAGAGAAGTATTAAATGAGAAGAAGAAGAGAAATAGTAGAATAGAAATAAGCCAATCAATCAAACAAAACTCCTTACAAAACCAATACTCGAAAATTATTCCTGACTGGCCCTATTCAGTCAGTTAACCTGAGGTTCCAGTGGGAAACTGTGACCAGCAGGGTACACAGGTTGAAGGTGGGGATAGTAACTTATCGAAGAAGACATTGGAAAGTGGTCGCACTATGTCGTGAATTGGCAGAAGTTAGAAATCATGGACTGGCCATTGGATCGGGTCCCAGTGGCTCAATGGTCTACGAGCTAGCTAGCCTTATAACGAGGGGGTCGTGAGTTGGAATACTGGCGGTGGGTGCGTACTACCGAAGAGTCTCAAACTAATCTGACGAAACAGTTGGCTGTCCAGTACTCCTTGGTGGTTTTCCAATGGTTCTCTAACTGATGTCAGCTCATGATGAAATCCTGCAACCTACCAAACAAAATTCGTAAAAAACCATTACGTTAAAATAGTACAAAGACTGATGTACAATAATATGGATCTGTCTAATTTCGTCTGTTGTCATCAGCTTCGTACGGCCTATAATAATTAACTAAACAAGTTATGTGAAAGTTACGACATACATTTTGTTTAGTATGGATCAATCTTCCTTTGAATTCTACTTACTGTATGAATCATTAACTTTTCATTCGACTGTGTTCACCCTACATTTTGATTTTCCAATCTTATGCGTCCTGGTTACGCAAATGTCACTGACTTATCGGCTCTCTATTACAACAAATTTCATTTTTAAGAGAAACTTCACTTTTATAAAATGTGCATACATGTATTCTCTGATAACTTAACATAATCCTATCATCCTTTATGTTTTGTTCCACTATGAGTTTTTTACAACAATCTTTACTGAAAGACTGATTCATGGTGATAAGCAGAAAATGTGTGTCCAGATTGAATTAGTTGTGTTCTCTAAGGAGTTGGTTGATTTAATTGCGAAGCTTTCGTTGTCCTCTACCTAGACGATATCTTCCTACAGTACAGGTTATAGTATAAATGAACTCGTTTAAATTCTCCATGAATGAAATAATTATGTCTAACTGGAATTCCTCTTCGTGACTGGTAGTCGATTTACATTTGTACTGATCATTTTTATTGACTTGGAATCCAAACATTCTTGTATTGCCACTTTACTTTTTATTAACTCGTAAACTTCATCTATAATAGTGTGTTTTTTATTCGCTGGCTGATTCACTCGAGTACAAGCAGGCTTCTAGAAATTCCCTGGGATTACTGTCGGGTGTCTCCTCAATTTAAAATTTCTACATTATCCCAATCAAGTTGGTGTCTGTAAGTATCTACATGCATTTATAAGAAAGAATATATATCATGTATTTTTACAGCCAATATGTGTTCGACCACCTGTATAATGTTTATTGCAGTTCATACAGTTTATTTTGGAAATAGTATTAATTTTATTTTATTTTTCTGTAAGATCTTTTGGTTCGCACAATGTCTAATGAATTGATTGTGCTGGCTGGCTTGTGTGCTATATCTATTTCAAACGGTTTTATCATTCTAGCTGTTATAACCTGTTTTATTAAATGTTATAGGTTGTACACAGTTGATGAGAGCCGACGAAATTCTATGGGTCTGTATTATTTTTTCATCAATGCTTATTTGATTTCTATTCGGATTTATAAAAGGGAATTCCGGTATGCATAAATATGTACCTTACGGTCTCCTAAGACTTTACTCTTTTGTCATATAAGCTGGTAATACGTAATCGTCCGTTTCGCATCAAACTGGTTGTGAATTCAGCTGACTACATTGCGATCTAAGTTTACGCTTCAACGTGAAACATGTTTGCATCAAATTGGTAAGATAAGTAGTCGTGTTTTTAGTAATACTGAAAGAAGTAGTAGTATCCTAGAGCGGTCTGTTTAAAACTTAGGCTACGAAAGACAATATCAATACATTGCTCATAATTTCTCTTCTTCATTTGTTTGTTTCAATCTGTTAAAATATGATCTCTCATGGGGTTAGTTACACTTGCAAGTACTTAAAATGCTTACAACCTGTTAGCTGGTAAGTTTCGACTAAACTGACAAGAAGTAATGTATTCCATTACATGAGATAATGTCACTGAGAATTTTAGTGCCTGAGAAATAAAACTAACTACCTACTGTCTTTAATTTTTCATTTATTTTCGTTGGGTCACCAAATGCACATTTACACTTTTCTAAATTGGCTTTCAAACAAATGATATGCATTTCTTGAAAGAGGGAATGGAGAGGTATTGTGAGGGAATGATTTTTGTTTCACATCAGACGGCAATGTGTCATTATGAAAACTAATATTCCTAATTCGTGTGATATTAAAACTAAGGCATTTGTGTATATAACATTTAAACTCTGTGTAAAAAGCCAGTTTGGACATTTTATTCCACATTCCTTCTTGCATAAAATAATATGCTTAATTACGTCTCACAATTATATTCGACATCTGTGTAAACTTTCGCAGTATTTATTTTTGCAGTTCGATTTGTTTGTGTACATTCTCCAACATGATTTTTGTGGGATGTCGTAGCTATTGTGAACTGTTTCAGCTTTCGTGAACTCATGGATTATCAGAAAACTTTGTAGAACTTCACTATGCAAATCCTTTAGGGCGTGTCCTTGTGCAAAGTTAACCGTCGGATTATCCTCAGCTTTCAAATCCATCTAACTACTCGATTGTATTAGCTATACGGTAAAAAGTTCTGTATCTTCAAAAAACCCAGCCAAGCATTCAATTTTTGGTTCTCCGGATGTTCTTTCTCTTAATAATACAATAAGTACTATACAATAAACCAGACTGCATATAATTCATCCCATTAAAGTCACCTATGTTGTGTGCTATCAGAGAAGTGTTATATTCACTTCGATAACAGAATCACTGCTGATAGAAACAACTAAAAACTGACATCATCATACTGCTCCTTATGGAAGAACTCTAGTGTGCTACAGTGTACTAATGTATTCTGAAAATTTACACTTCAAATATTCTTAGCAGTCCACTAGCATTGTAATTATCTCCGTCGTTTTGGTAAACACCTGCGGCACAAAACTAAAAGCTGGAGTCTCAAACAGAAATAATCGAATCTGCAATTCTCAGTTTGTCTAGTTCGAGGAGTTGGTATTCAACTGATCATCACTGTCAATCAGCAGTATATAACTTTGTGGATTTATGAGTACTTTCTTGATTGCCATTTATGGTGTCAAGTAGACGACATATGTGTTGACACGAATAATTTTGCTTTGAAAGGAAGCCATGTTGAATTCCTACCTCTTCAAACTGTGTAAATTGCAAATCATTTTACAGATTACAAATTCGATCTAAGTTATTACCATTTGTCTGAATAGCTTGTCGGAACTGATTCGGCTATCTGAGCTAAGTCAAACTGGCTATCCCGCTGATGTGCTATGCTTTAAATGAGTGAAATGACCACCCGGTGTTTAGACCACTTCGACAGTCTGGCTATCTAGCATGTTCTGACAGTAGTAGTATGTATTATTACATTACTAACATTCCCTTGAGTTCCGAGTGGAACATACGGCTTCATCAACACATCTGCACTTTCTTCTATTCTCTGCTGTTGTCTTCAGCTGTCTTATTCCACGACTGCTCATAAACTCTAATCTCCTATCCCAACTCACACGATCTCCTCCACGTCACCTTTGCACTGACGACCACTCATCGCTTCCCATTGGGATTCCACTCAACCGATGGCTTGCACTGCATGAGAAGCTATTCGACATTCCCTCAATTATGTACAATTCATCTATCTGGATTTTCTCCTACATATTTGTTAAGCAGTCGGCCCTTGTTTGGTTTGTTTTCAGCCAAAATTTCATTTTGCTAACTCATTCTGACTGGCCAGCCATGTGATCTTTAGTATGCAGTCATTGAAGTGGTCAGCTGCTGATAAAAGTCTGTAACTTGGTGAATGTCCTTTTCGTGACGCGTAGTGCAAGTTTTTGACACGTATAAAAGAAGTGACTGACTTCACATTGTTGTTCAAAATCCAAATCTTGTTCTTTGTGCTGAGTCAGTGCAGAAGATTTCAAAACTAGTTTCAGGTTGATGAAGGTATTTCTTGCCTTTTCAATTCTGGCTGGCTTGACATCTTGATCCGTTCGACTGCCTGTAGTCGATAAGATGCTTCCTAGATAAATGCAGGAGGTAATCTCTGTTAAATCTATCCCGTTGATAGTGATTGGTGCCGGTTGTTGTTGTTGTTGTTGCTGTTAGTTAGTTGGTTGGTTATTTTTATCAACTCCATCGTCTCAATGTTCACGTAAAGTCCTGTCTTTGATGGCTAGTTTTCCAGTATTTTGTCGATTCTCATCTGCCTGCAAGCCTTCGAATTTGTGTGACACTAAAAATAAATCAACCACAAGTAATATCCAGATCTTCTAAGTCTTTTTATCAGTCCAGCGTATTCCTGTCTTTTCACTCTTAAGCGTAGTCTGACACACGTGTAGTCCATCACAGTTAGTAATACCATCGGTGATAATAGGCACTCAGCCTTGCCTTACTCCTTATTAACATCGAACACCTCGCTGAGTTATCCGTCGTGAACCACCTGACACGTGGCATTGCCATATAGCCAGCCGTTGAAAGAGGTTGATAAGGTCTTGAGCACTGCACGCCATAGATCATAATTTACTTCTCGGTCGACGCTGTCTGGTGAAGACCTTTTCGAAGTCGATGAATTTGAGGCAGACAGGGGTTTGACTTCCATTCTATGCTTTGTTCTGAAATAAAGGTGCGTAAAGTTGCAATTTGATCAGCACACTATTCGCCCTTCCTGAATCCAACTTGTTCCGAGTGGGCAGCCGAGTTCTGCATCCATTGCAGCTTTTATTTTCTGCAGGATGATGTGACTTGGTACTTTACTTGGCTCGTCATTCAGTCCTTGCAAAGATCCCTTATAACTATACACTGTTTTTATTTTGTCTGTCTTTCAGATAATCAAACAATATGAACAAAAAATAAAAGAGAGGATTGGATAAAACAAAAATGTTCTTTCTATTGTCATTATGCACCTACAGTCTACTCCTTCTCAATCAAGTGTATACTAGCAATAAACGAATCATTCAATCTTTAATAATAAAACTCGAAATATGAATCATTCAAATCAAACCTCTTACTACACTAGATCATATCACACACTTCTACTTGAAAATGATCTTGATGCTGATGATGACAGCGATGTTAACAGTGGTGATCGATCGACTCAGTATGATTATTCTCATTCAAATCTTAACTTCAATTGGAAATCAAGTACAACTAAAATGACCGACTGGGCTGAAAAACGATTAATTAAAGATTTACTACACGATTATGAAAAACAATCAAGACCTGTTGTTGATGGATTAACTCCTGAGGTATATTTAACACCAACACAAGTAGCACAACAAATTACTGTAGAATTTGGTTTGGAATTATTACAAATATTAGATTTAGATGAAATGGATCAAATCCTGACAACAAGTGTACGATCATTATATGTAAGTTGAAATTAACTCATTGTTGTACTAATCTATTTCTCTTTTGGTTTCTTATCTGATATACTTGTTTCTTGAATAGAGCCAGAAAGTTGCTACTTACTATACCTTATTGTTATTATTATTTCCTTTAGTTCCTAGAGGAGCATAGGGCATCAGCTTCACATCTTTAGTGCGTTCGGTTCTCCAACAAAGTTTTCACCCGGCTCCACGTCTGCCCATATGCTTTCATCTCCTCTTCGCATGACCTCCTCCACTTCATGTCACCCTCTCACTGACAACCAACTCGTGGCTTTCCCATTCGAGTTCCACTCGAGTGATGGCCTGGCATATGAATTCAGTCACTTGATGGTTTGTTTTCGCAAAGTATGCCCAATCAACCTCCATTTCTTTCTGCATAGTCGTTGCACAATTGGTTGGTGGTTGGTTTGTTTATTACCAGAGATCCCTGTTAATGATCTTTTCTGGCCAGCCATCTTATCTCGAGTATTGAGTGAATACAGTTGTTTAATGAAGTGTGTAGTTTGTCTGAGGTGCTTTTCATGACGCACCAAGTCTCTGATCCATAAAGTATCACTGACTTTACATTGAAGTTGAAAATCCAGGTCTTATTTTTGATGCTGAGTGCTGTTGACCTCCACACAGATTTAAGAGTGATGAAAGCTTGCCTTGCTTTCCCGATCCTTGTTTTAATATCCTCATCAGTTCCGTCCACCTGTTGCTGAAATGATGCTTCCTAGGTAGGTAGGTAGGTAAAGGAGGTTGTTTCTTCCAGGTTCCTCTCATTTATGCTGATTGTTGTCTGTTGTTGTTGTTGCTGTTGGACAGGAATCTTCATCACCTCTGTTTTCTCTATGTTCAACTGAAGGTCTATTTTTGATGATTCTTCTATCACCAACTTGTTGCTTTTCAATTGCATATCTTCCAGTTTGTGGGAAATCAGTCATATACACATCACCGGCGAAGTCCAGATCCTCCGAGGTTTTTGTGTGGGTTGATTTTATGCCTGTTTCCTCACTGCCTGCTGTCCGTCACACTATCCAGTCTACCGCAATCAGGAAAGTCATTAGAGATCGTAGGCAGCCAGCCTTGTTTTACTCTCGTCTTCGTGTTACCTTAAATACATGTAAATGAACAGGTTGTTACCCTTTCTGAATGAAACAAGTTAAAACAAACATTTTGTCCCATTAAAGTGTTAGTAGTGATTATCAAGCCTAAACTACATATTTTTACACAATGGGTTCTTTAGATAAACTTCAATAAAGAAAGTAAGACGAAATTTTCAGTATAAAATGATGGCATTTTTCTATCTCACAGGTTTGCTTCATCATATGATTGTAAACTACCTGAAATTACAATGGCTTTAAATAATGACAATACGATACTTCAATGTTTGAGTGCTAATCGAGAAAATAACATAAAATCAACACATTTGAAGATAGAATAAATAAGGGTGGAAAAGAAGAAAAAACCGGAAGGTCCTGGGTTCGAACCCCACTGTGTGTGTTTTGCCGACGATTCCCACAACTAGGATAAAATAACTGTCCAGTACTTCCTGGTTTTCAATGGTTCCCTAACTGATATCAATCCGTGGTCAACTCGTAAAAAAGAAAAATCTAATAAATAGTGTAAAACTTACAAGTTCACCTGGCAGCTCAAGAAGGTTGATTATAGTTCATGATATTGAAATTCGATATAAGAATAAAACTTGTGCACTGTGGTAGAGTATAATTCCATTATGGGTAAATTTTTGTTTTGATAAAGTCTCACAGTGTTATTATACAGTAATGTTTACTGATGACGTTTCGAGCACAATTTACTGCTCACAATCATATCAAGGTGATTATGAGCAATAAATTGTGCTCGAAATGTCATCAGCAAACATTACTGTATAATAACACTGTGAGACTTTATCAAAACAAAAATTTACCCATAATGGAATATTGAAATTCGCTCAGTTAGCTGAAATCATAAACCTGGATGACTAATCATTTCAATCGAAATGGGGCAACCAAGGTAGTGAGAGATTTATCACAGACTCTTTTTGTTCCCAAATGTTTGTTTTGAACAGTTTGACTGAAATTGTTTCCTCAAGTCACTTTACATTTTTTCTGTACTTTGTATGTTTAATATTGTTAAATATTCGGAAATCTCTACGAAATAACTGGCTGATGGTTGCACTTTGCGATCATCTGCTTCTTTTTAGGCATACTTTTCTTGGGATACGCTTAGAAAACCTGTCCTTCCAATATACGTCAGTTTATAAATGCGATTTGAGGTGACAGGAGCAAGGTACTTACCCGGTTTAGACTGGCTAGTAAAGTATGTGATGGTGTATAGTGTTATAAGCTTATCTGCAGGGAACCATCTTTTTATAGCTCTTTTCATTCTCTCGTTAATCTTTTGTGATACTGCTTCTCCCTTAATAGAGAACCAATAAATACTTTCTTCTTTTCAACGGTTGGATGTTTAATTTTCTCATGTTTTTCTTTGATATGCGTTTCGCTAAATCTCTTCCGGTACCCATTTTCCCTTGGGCATTTCTCAACAAAGCCTAATTCTTCTTCCACCTTGTTGAGAGAACATAAATTCCTGGCTCTGTTGTTCGGTGTCTCCATTATTCTATGCTTATATAACTACTGGGAATTTCGACTACCAAGCATTACTAATCACATGACGTATTACAAATTGAATATACTCGAACATTAAGAAGCTCTGAATTGAGCTTCATGCTAATTGGAACAATTCGGTATGGCATACCTCCACCCCTGGAATAACTGTCACCACTTCGAAAATTTGGATCCTCATCATCAAGCTCTATAGTAGTTAAGTTATCATTTAGATGTTCTTGTCCACAGCTGATCTCCTGCATTAGTCCATTTCATGAGGAGTTTTAGTCTACGTAGATAGTCGCTGGGTGAATACGAAACCCACTTCTTGAATAAGTGAGCAAACTGTAATTCTTTCTCTATCAAGCACCTGAAACCCGGTTTATGAGCTCTAAAAGAAACGGTTATCAGTCTTTCCTTGTCCTGGTAACTGGATATTTTCATCCTTTCTTTCGTTTTTTTTGCGTAACGCCGAAAGTTTTCATTCTGCATGATGATATCTGTTGTTTAGGATAAAGTGATTATAATTATTATTATCATTACCATTGTATGCATATATCGATTGATTTTCATTTAAAAATAAACTCTCTGAGGGTAATTTAAAGTTGTTTTTGTAGATATACTTAATAATATTTTGGTGCGTAAGCCGCTGATGAAAACCCAACGGAATGAATGATGATAACACCTTATTCTGCGAAAGCTATTGTTCTTGCTTTACTCAAACTGAGATCTGCACTTCCGTTTCATGTTAGGATGCTGAGAATTTAATTATTATTTCATTGAAAGGAGATTTAAGCTTATCACAGACTATTTATTTAATGTCAGATTGCTCGACAGTTACTCAGGACCTTCAGAAACTATTACCGATCGATGCAATCAAGAATCTAACCTAGTTTACTAGACAGTATAGAGGCCAGAAAAGAGGGAAGGCTGGACATGAGGTTGGTAAATCCAGCCTTTAAAAACAACGCCACTATCGCTACTGAAATTCAAGCGTGATGCCGTATGTTGCCTTGGGAACGCGAGAAATGGAAAAAGGGATATTGGAACTTATCACAGACATTTGTGAGCGGAAACTTGTAATTCCAGTATTTAAGCACCAGAAATCATCATTTCCTGCCTACGCTAAGCGGGAAGCTTTAAGTGTCTTTCTAGACACTACCTTGCGGTGCCAATACTTGAAAATCAATGAGATGCTCACTGACGACTGGCCCTATTCAACAAGTTAGCTTGGAGTTCGAGTGGGAAGCCGTGATCAGTAGGGTACAAAAAGTTGAAGGTGGGGACAGTTACTCATTGAAGAAGACATTGTGAAGTGGTCGCACTATGTCATGTATTGGAAGAAGTTATAATTCATGGGCTGACCATTGGATCCCGTTACGGGCCTAGATGGTATACGAGCTAGATAGCCTTGTAACCAGAAGGTCCTGGGTTCGAACCCTTTTGGTGTGTGCTTACTGATGAAGAGTCTTAAGCTTGTTTTTCAATGGTTCTTTAACCAATCTGTGCTCATGATGAAATCTTGTAACTAACGCTAACCTTATTTTGTGTTCAGAGTGAGTAAAACAAGACAGAGAGGATGCATCAATGCGGTAAGAACCTCCATCATTTCAAGATTTATTGTAGTGTGAAAATTATTATATGCATAATCAGATAGAATATGCCATAAGGTTGTTGGTGTAGAGAATAAAACCAGAAAACCAACTGATACCTCCTGTTGTCTAACCAACTAGGCTTCCTTGAAAAACCAACAGTCACAGAACGCTCTAAAGACAGGAAAAAGACTGTTATTCTTCTTCAGTAGTTTGTGGTTCTCTTGAACAATAATAACATCAAGAATTTGAAATTACCTCAACAGTGATGTTAGTCAGCTATCCATACATTTCAGTTTAAGCATAAAACCAGTACTTGAAATCAAACAGAATATTCCCAACAATAAAGTGGGATCATAGAGTCTGTCATCAAGAATCATATACCAAACGATTCCCATGGACAGTGCAGGGTCAGAATGACATTCACTCACATTACAGAGTTAATTGAGACCTCCGAATATCTCTAAAGACTATTATTTGATCGATCAAGATGGGTTTTTCACACAATTTTCCACATGCCATTGGCAATGGGATATAAATTAGAAAATACAACTATGAAGACATCAGTTTCACTGGACTGTTTTTCAAAAGGAATGTTGATTTTAAACTCATACTCCTCGACATAATAACATTTTAGAGAAAAAAGTCTCTTCATCTTCAAACTTTTGTTCATTCTGAGAAAAGGCTGTCAATGTAAGCTAATTCTTGACTATCCACCTATAACTGACTACAGTTAAAAGTTTAAAAATCGAAATTATCAACTTTCATAGAATTTTTAACAAAAAAATAATTAGGCGTTAAACGCAGGAGAAATAAATATGAAAAAAAAGACAAAAATTTACACACAACCTTTCCCCATTGACTCTTTATTTTCTTTTATTGAACACATCTCAGTAATTTGAAGAGAGAAATTAACTCGAATGATGGCAAGCAGAGTTTTAAAAAAAAAGGGATCAGAGAATATTTATCCTTCATTATTGACCAAATAAATAATAAAACCGACTCGATAGATAGATAAAAGATAAGAATACGCCTTTGTGACTTGGTTAACTTGCCTTTTTAATCTTATTAACTCTTGATCATGTTAAAGGCACGAGGAGGGTGAATGGGGTGGAGAATAAGGAGATTTTTTGACTAGCCTTCACCGTATCTTTGATGATAGTAATATAAATACTTGTGACCTAATAATGATGATGATATTTCTTAAGGTGTTCTGTAGATGTCAATCGGGGGATTAGCTCATCATTATATACATATAAGCTGCTTATAGAATTAATTCAGTGATTTCGCCTAAGAAGACAAGAAAAGAGAAAAAGTTTAACTTAATCACAATAAGCATTGTTTCTACAGGTTTCGAGATAAACTCTTAGCTAATCTTGACACTGTTTAGCTCAGAAACTAAATAATTGTAAAGATGGATTATTTCAGAAATCAGAGGGTAAATTAAAAGCATTAATAGACAAAAGACAAGTAGTTTGGCGAAGAGTCTCTTTTTGGTGAATCCATTTTCATAGCTGTACAATCGCAAATATATATGGTTGTTTTGCGTGTGTGTATATATACATTAAATTTGTCAAACGAAAATACAATTAGTAAGTTCAGATGAATTGGTTGTTGATATAAGAGGGTAGTAACAAAAGTGATGAGCTGTCATAAATGATTGTTAAATAAGAGTTACGTGATGGCATGAATATTTTGATGAAAGAGTTGTGCTCAGGGTGTATATGGAAACAAAATAATATGCAGAATTACACAAGGGTTTTAAGTCGAAAAATAAGCATACAAACAAAAGTTAAGTCCTATCAACGGAGTTGTCACCGTGAGAGTAGAAGTGGTTGAATAATTTTCTTTTGTATGCATAGTTCCGGTTCTTCCAACTGAATGGCTGGGGATTCTACGATGCAAAGAAGACGGAATCGTACTGTCATTGGAAGGTTGTTCTTCACTTTGTAGATTACTCTGAAGAAGGCGTTTGTTGAGATGGAATGACCAGTGTTGACGAAATGTCCGATTATTGCACTCCTTATACGGCCATTGCTTCCTTCCTGCAGACACGCTGGATAATGTTCTTTGACCCTTTTTGACAGGATGCGCGTTGAACGACTGATGTACCTGGCTTCACAGCAACAGGTGAACTGATATATACACATAGAAGTGGTCAAGTGCGAGATCTTGTCCTTTGACCTTCTGCAGATCAGCGGGCGACCGGAGAACACTACTCTCAATGTTGCCGCAGGGAAAGTTCTTCTTAAAGAGGTGGAAATTCTCCTTCTGAGAACGTCACTTTGAATTCGAGGTTCATTTAAAGTACCTTTTTTGGCACGGATAGTGTCTCTTGCTTTTGGACTTTTTGTTTGATGTTTTTGTCTACGAATGTATACACAGGCACACAAAACAACCATATTTATTTGCGATTGTACAGCTATGAAAATGAATTCACCGAAAAGAGACTCTTCGCCAAACTACTTGTCTTTTGTCTATTAATGTTCGAATGGGAATTGTTCATAAATTAAAAGCAGTCAACATCTCACTATAGGTAATAAAATGAATTGCGTCGAGAACACATAAGTTGGCGAAAAAGTCTGTTTACGTAATTTTATTTCAAAACTGTACAGTTATTTAGAAGGTTTGTGTATACAGAGTTAGTTGACAGTAGAGGTTAGAGGTTATTGTCATTTAGTAACAGTATAGATCAAACTGTATGGGTTTGTTGAACATTGCATATGATTCGTTCGTGTAGTCCATATCTACAGAATACTTATCGGTTCAATCTATTTCAGTCTTCTTGCTTCCCATACACGGTGTGCTGAGTAATTCAGTTAATGACAATAAGAATATCGTTGGTGACAGTGGGGCACAGCCTTGTCTTACACCTATCTTCAAAAATTTGAGGATATTGCCACTTAATCAAGAGGGTTGATAATTACTTAATTAACTGATGGTTTATCACATGGAAATAACTGATTGGAGACGAGAAATAAAGGAGTGAAAATGGGCAGCAGATAATTAAAAATTAATAAAATAAGACTAAATAGATTTTATAACAGAGCTATTCAGATACACACATTAAATTGACACTGACCCCACGATAGTAAAGAATGTTGAATAAAGCGTTTCTGAACATAGAGATCAGGTTTTCTCGGGTGGACTGCTACGGTTTCGGCTTCATAAAGTTGTAGACGAAATTCTTCTCAAAGACTTGGTCGTACTTTTTCAATGACTCTGAATAAGGTCTTTTCTGTTGCCGCGTCACTCAAAGCAATAATGTCCTCCAGAAATAAGCTGTCGACTCTTCTGCGCTATCCTTTTAATAACCATTCTGGTACCCATTCACGGGAACGTCTAGATGTTTTTTACTGATCAGGCGTATGCAACTCCTTTTATTTGTTTCATATTTTGCAACCCATTTTCATTTCTTCATCTTGTTGTTTCCAATCAACTATTTCCAAGTGATAACCCATCATGGATACAATTTTATTTTGATAAAGTCTCACAGTGGTGCTTTACAGTAATATTTACTGATGAAGACGTTTCGAAGACAATTTATTGCCATTCATAATCATATCAAGGCACTACTCACATAACTTTCTGGCTTCATTTATAAACATGCTGATTAGACATTTGAATAAAACCAATATAAGACAAAGTACATTCGGAAATAATATTAGTGTTATCCATCAAATATAATTAGATGGAAATAAGATGTTTTATACAGTAAAAAATATGTAACTTGTTAGAAAGTTATAATATGAATTGAATACATTTTAACATTATCTATTGTCCTCTGATTTAACTGGTGGTAATGATACCTCCCACATATCTCTGGTATTTTGCGTGGAGTCGTTTCCGTTGCATGTGTTGGATGTAGAATCAATGAACAAGGATTCAGTAATCAATCTCTCTCCATCTACTTATATTACTTTTTAGAATTTCGACTCTATCCCAACCACTCGATTGTGTGGTTGTGTGTTAATGCATGCAGTGCAATCGCTGAGCTTTTTCTAAATTACTTGTCATAGTGGGATCAATGATTTTAACCTTAGCTAAATTCTTATGTTCCGACAATCTCGCCACGCCCGACCTACCAGTTTCACCTATGTAGTCGACCTCACTCAGAGTCATTGCAGGGTATTTTATAAATTATATTATTTTCTCAAATTGGGTCAACCGACAGGGTCCTTTTGCACACACACAGCTTGTCCCTACCTGAGTGAGTTTGTAGGTTTGAATGCCATTCTAATTCCTGCTTCAGTGAGAATCTTACGTGGGGTCTCAGATGTCCCCTTCTTATATGATAAGCCTACTGTATATGCCTTATATTCTTTCTTATTCATGTTATCATTATTAGTTTCACCATTATTTTTATTTTGCTTTCAACCTCATTTGATCATCCAAATGAATTTTATAGGATAGTTAGTTATATGACACCAACGCCTCTTCTTCTATTTGTTTCACTTCATCATTAGGTCTTTTCTTGTACTACTTAGTGCTATTACTCGGTTTGTCAGACACTCAACTAATCCATAATGGAATTATACTCTACCACAGTGCCAAGTTTTATCTTTATATCAATGATAACCCATCAGTTAACTAATTAATAATCAACCCTCTTGATAACGTAGCAATATCCTCAAGTTTTTGAAGATAGGAGTAAAATAAGACTGTGCCCTACTATCACTGATAATATTCCTGTTGTCATCAAGTGGATTATGCAGGAAGGACACTGTGTATGGGAAGCAAGAAGACTGAAATACATTGAACCAATAAGTACACTATAGATATGGACTACACGGACAATTTGCCTCTGATGTCAATCAAAATGAAAGACTCACAAACAAAAATCAATAATTTTTCTGATATAGGCAGACACCAAAGATGGGATTTTTAAGAGAAAGTAAAGAAGACAGGGGTGATGAGGATATCCAACTTATAACTTGAACAAGTAGTACCACTTATTATAAGTGGAATAAATTGGAAAAAGTTTACCTCCTTTACTTATCATCTATGGAGTATGGCTTCAACAATAGGGGAATGGCATGGCTAAGAATGTAAAATCCAAAAAGAGGAAAGGCAAGACAGAACTTTACCACTCTTAAATCAGTCTGGAAATCTTCTGAGTTCACCGCTGCGTAAGTAACAGAATTCGGATTTTCAACATCAATGTTAAGTCAGTCACTTCTTCTTCTTCTTTACTGGTCACATATAGCATAATTGTCTGGAGAATTTTTTTCAGCTATCGTTATTTTCTCGAGGAGGCTTACTGTCTGCTTTTAAAACCGGATGAAAATGGAGAAATATGTTACACCAGAAGAAACACTCACCGCGTCAGTAAGTCGGAAGTGGCAACATTTCCTCTGATGTGTAGATGAATTATTGATGGAAAAAATGATAGAATAGATTAGTTAACGAGATAATTTCTAAATAGAGAGAACCGCAAGAGAAGAACACAGACCTACATCACACTGAGAAACAATTAAATTAGCAAAATTGATGACATACAAACGTGGATATAAGACCATTGACAAGATGAAATAAGATTAAGACGACAAATTCTAGAAACGTAAGTTTAGATGAATCTCTGATACACATGTAATCTAACAGAAGTTATCATATCCTACTTATTAAGACGAGTAATTATAATTCACTGACATTATTAATCAGTAGTATGTGCTAGTCAGGTGGAGATAACCTAAACACCTCACTGATGTTTTCTCTGTTTTTATAACTGCTTGTTAATATCAATGATTTACAAATGTCAGAATCTGTTAGTAGTATAAATTATTACACTATGTTCTTGCTTCCATGACTCCGTCAAATCACTTAACTGGAACATGCCTTTCAGGTACCAGACTATGACCAATTCTTATTATCTGTGGTTTCAGACTGAGCTAGGTGTAGAGAGGCTCAGTGCACAACAAGTCAATGAGCCAACTGTCCATGCATGATATCATGAAGTTCATATAACCATGACATAAATATTTTCAGTTTCCTAAGGAAAATGTAGCACATCTTTACCTCAAACTCTAATACTAGGCTAAGTTTCTTTTTATTACAAGGGATTTATTTTGTAAAACTTCGTTTTACTTTGAGGTACTCATAAACCTTAAGAGAAAATTTATAAACTAGCACAACTGTCAGTGTTATTCAGCTATGAAAGTGTAGGCCTATTTTCAGTATGTTTAATTAAATTTTCGATTTTCCCATCGATTGAATGGACTGAAAAGCTCGGTCTCAGGTTGTGCAGATGCTTCCACGATGTCTAGGCATTTAGTCAGTATTTAATTGGTGGATGTTGACTAGCAGTGGAATCCAGGATGCGTATTTCCTCCTATTTGAGACTCGTCATCTGGATACATCTGCATTCCCAGTCAGTGAGTGATGATGTTCCCACCGAGGCTCAAACCCAGTGCCATAGTTTCAAACTCCAAAGCGTCATCCACTAGACCACTATGACCTGTTGTACAAAAGGTTGCTCTCGTGGCCCAAGTGGTCTAGTGGATGACGCTTTGGCATTTGAAGCTATAGGCACTGGGTTCGAGCCTCGGTGGGAACATCACCACTCACTGACTGGGAATGCAGATAATCCAGGCGACGAGTCCCAAATAGGACGAAATGCGCTTTATCCTGGAGTCCACTGCTAGTCAGTATCAACCAATTAAATACCGTTTTCAGTGTGTTTAAGAAGTAAAAAACGGCGGAAACATCTGTTCAAACAGCTATGTTAGTGAAACATAATCTTAAAGATTCATCAGATGGATCCCATGAATTCCAGCTTCTGTCGATTGAGGATGTACAGCGCCACCTCCAGCAAATTTCACAGGCTAGTAAGTATTCTCTTACCTGACGTACTGAATCCCACTGGTTACGATTCACCACTCGAACTCTAAATAACTTCCTGTATATAACCAGTTGCTGGTAAGCACTCGATTAGTTTTCAAGTGTTAATTTGCAAGGATCTGATTGTTCACAGTTTTATCCACAAACTGAAATCTGACACAGAATAACTAGAAAATCAGGGAGTACTGGATGGCTATTTTTCCCTAGTTCGGACTCATAAGTAGTACACGCCCACTGGCAATTGCTTTAGACATTTAGAATTGAAAGAAGCTGGAATTCATGCATCCCTAAACCAGATTCTAGGATTTAAGTGGTTGACGAGACCGCATTTTAACCAGAAGGTCCAAGATTCGAAATTCATGGTGAGTGTGCTGATGAACAGTCTCAAAGTGGAATGAAACAGCTGTCCAGAACTCCCTGGTTCTCTAGTCGTTCGCCGACTAATCTCAATTCATGATGAAACCTGTAGCTAGTCAATCTCTGCAAACCGACACTTCATAAATAACACCGAAGTGGCATTAGGACACCCTAATTCGAAAATTTCGTTTATTTAAGTAGACACTATTAGCCGTCTACACAGAATTTTAACTCTAGTATAGTATAATTGCTGTTTATATCTGCAGAAATATACTCTAGATTACCTCTAAAACGGACAAATGTCAGGTGAATTTTCAATTATTATTAAGCCTGTTTTCATTTAAGTTGATATTAACCATTTTGGTTACAAAAATTGTCTTTATATACAAACCTAGTTACAACATTATAACTGTAACGGAAAAATTGTTTAAGAAATCCCTCCTTGACGATCTAATCAAAATGTCCATACTTATATGGAAGTTTGAATTATCTTTGTGATTATTATACCCTTTTCTCCCAACACTGCATATCATTGTGGCTACATTTAAATACCAAATGTTGATTTGATCTTCATTATCTGACTTTGTCCCTGTTTAATCAATAATTCTGATGCTTCTCTTCGAGGCTGTTCTATGATATTGATAATGTGTTGTGTTACGACCAAAATTTTGAGTCAGTGAATGTCATTCTGACCTTGCACTGTCTATCCATGGGAATCGTTTGGTGTGTGATTCTTAATGACAGAGTGTTAAAACCACCTTATTGGTGGAAATATTCTACTTGATTTTCAAGTGATTATTACGGCTGATTTTTGTTAAATGGGAGGAACCTGAAAGAAAAAACCTCATTTACCTATCTACCTATCTGGGGAGTATCGCTTCAACTGCATGTGGAACTGACGAGGATGTTAAAAGGAGGATCGGGAAAGCAAGACAAGCTTTCATTACTCTCTAGTCTGTGTGGAAGTAAACAGCACTCAATATGAAAAATAAGATCCGGATTTTCAACTCCAATGTGAAGTCAGTGCTACTTACTATGCAGATCAAAGACTTGGCGCGTCATAAAGAGAACCTCAAACAAACTATAGAACTTCATCAACAGTTGTCTTCGCTCAGTACTCAAGATCGGATGGCTGGCCAGAAAAGATCAGCCACAGGGATCTCTAGGAGAGAACAAACCCATCAGGAACCGATTGTGAAACGAATAGGCAGAAGAAATGGAGGTGGACTGGCCATACTCTGATAAAACAGACCATCAAGTGAGTGACATCACACGCCAGACCATCACTCGAGTGGAACCCGAATAGGAAGCGCAGAGTTGGTCATCCGAGGGTGACAAGAAGGTCATGTGAAGAGGTGAAAGCATATGGGCAGATGTGAAAACGTTAGCCGAGAACCGAATGCAGTGGAGACGTGAGGCTGAAGCCCTATGTTTCTCTAGGAATTAAAATATAATAATAATTTTGTTCTACAGTACTTGCTTTGTACTTAGGAAAGTTACCTTGTCCGTATAACTGCCTAACATCCCTGTTGAAGTAATTTCGAGTTTATGATGTTAATATTCTTGTATAGAACGACATAGATCTATCGACGACTAATCGTTTCTTTGTTCTCTTTGAGTCGTTTTGTGACTGTACATCTCCCATAACATTTTAGTGCAGCTATACAGTAGAACGCAAAGATCGGTTTCCTGTGTTTGGACCACAACGAGTCAGTTTGGCTTTCTTCAATAATTCCTTGAAATAGGCAGCAAAAACGTGTTAGGAAATGAATTATAAAGACAGTTATATTGTAACGACAGAAGACAAGAGCCAGGCAACAGGTCGTTTATTGAGAAAATGAAGAGATATTCATTGGTTTTATGTACATTATTGTCAGTGGAGAAGCAAATTCTTCTGATTGGTTTTTTTCTTGGTGAAGGTTAATGTTACTGCTTGTGACTGTTTCTCAGAAAGTTAGGCCATATATCTGCGAATCCTATTTGCACACGTCGAGTCTGCTGTGATTGTTTGGTGAGTTCCTCATGACTCCTATTCGGGACGTAACACTGACGTAAATTCCTGTCTACAATTTTCGCCTTGCAGCCATAATATACGTAAAATAAAGTAATACCTGCATTTTCTTTTCTTTTTTGATATCCAGAAATGGACTGATCATAACTTAATTTGGAATCCAAATGATTATGGAGGTATTGATTCAGTAACTATACCTGTAGAATATATCTGGATACCTGATATCCTGCTATACAACTAGTAAGTTTTAAATGATTTCAACAGAAGGTCAATAGCCATATTTAATATTTTAAGTGTGTATAAATTCTTATACGTTGTACGCTGAATACATGAACGAATTTTGGTTGTTTCATGTTTTTTTGTAATGGCTAAAGGACTTATTCTTGAAAAAAGAATATTCTTTCAATAATTTCCTTATTAAGCTCGATGGTTATATATCCACAAGACTCAAAGAATGGTTGTTATTAAAAACAATAATGCTGTTTTAAATTAATCGAGAATCGGGAAGGCGAGAAACACATTCATCAGCCTGAAATCAATCTGGAAATCTTCGTCACTCAGCACATCAACAACAAAATTCGGATTTTCAATACAAACGTAAAGTCAGTTCTTCTATACGGATCAGAAACTTGGCGGGTCACAAAGAATATTTCCAAAAGGCTGCAGACCTTTATCAACAACTGTCTTCGCTGGCTATACTGAAGATCAGATGGCCGGAAAGAATCACCAACAAGGAATTATTGGAACAAACAAAACAAGAACCAATCGCCCAACAAATTTGCGGGAGAAAGTGGAGATAGATCGGACACTCGCTGAGGAGACCGCTGGGTGACATCGCGCGCCAAGCCCTCGAGTGGAACCCGAAAGGGAAGCGGCGTGTGGGACGTCAGTGCAAGGGTGACATGGAGGAGATCGTCTGAAGAGGAGTTGAAAGAATATGGATTAACATGGATGCAGGCGAAAAGTACAGCAGAAGACAGAAGCTAATGGAGACGTGCAGTTGAAGCCCTATGTTCCACTAGGAACCCAAGGGAGCAATAATAATAATAAAAATTACATTGAATCAAGAATAATATCGTCGGATGATTACAGTTCAAAAGCATCAGTAAGAGAAGAGGAGATGATATGCATTAATATAACAATAAGATGAATATCAGATAAATTAAGGTAGGTGACACAGAATTGATGAACCTAATGGTTTGACATTAGACCATGGTATTATGTCTACAGCTGCAGAGATGAAGAACCTTGATTGGTGAGGTTGCCTGCCCATGAACCCTATGCGCGTTAGACATATTTAACTGACAACTAAACTTAGGCAAATTAAAATCACACTTTTCAAGTGTTGGTTTGTAGGGATTTTGATTAGTCCCTTACAGGATTTCATAATGAACTGACATCGGTCAGAGAACCATTGGAAAAGCAACTGGGCGTACTGGACAGCTGTTTTCTCCATCCTAGTTCGGGACTCTTCATCACAGGTTTCGAACCCAGGACCTGCTGGTTACAAGACGAGCTCGTTGACCATTAGGATACTGGGACGCGATACAATAGCCAGTGCATGATATCCAACTTCTGCCGATTCACGACATAGCGCGATCGCTAGCCAGTGTCTGCGGCGGGTATTTGTCCTCACACTCGACCTGCTGCACCCTACTGGTCACTACGTCTCACTAGGACCCTAGGTAACTACTTAAGAGCTAGCGTTGTCACCAGAAGGTCCTAGGCTCGAACCCCATGGTGCGGCTGCGTACTCGTGAAGAGCCTCAAACTGGGACAAAACCGCTGTCCAATACTCCCACGTGGTTTTCAATGATTCTCTAACGGATGTCAGCTCATGATGAAATCTTATAAAATCCCACTTGTTTTACAGCATGAAATAAGACAGATGACCACCAAAACTCTAGAAGACTGATTATTAAATGAAAAATATTCATTTTAACAGCTCCTTCATCCGGTTCTACAATTACGTACTTGTAATAATTAAACATTTATCCTTTTAACGACCAAAACTGACATTCTGAGCTCTGAATTGAAGAAACCAACCCTCGCGTTCTACTGTACTGATAACCGAAACTTCTTTAAGTTACATACATTACAAAAATATACCGACGACAGTAAGAAGATAGTTATTTCTGATAAAATCTACGGTACTATTTACTAACGACGTATCAGATAGTCAAAATTACCTCAACAATATCGTTGGGCATCTATACAGATCTAGTTCTATCTCGGATACAAACTGGGTACTGTGAAATAAAATGAGTTAACCAGCATTCAACGTAAGAAGTACCTAAGAATCATGTGGAATATTCTCAACTATAAAGTGGGATTAAAACTCTGTCAGCAAGAATCATGCACCAAACAATTCCTGAAGAGAGTCCAAGATCATAACCACCTTGACCTATCCAAACAAAACAATACATTATCGTCACAACTAACCACAAAGAGAAGTTTTTACGATTTGATCACGGATTGATATCAGTTAGAGAACCATTGAAAACCAGCACTGGAGTACTGGACAGCTGTTTCATCCTAGCCTAGTGGAGGGTTTGAACTAAGGACCTTCCAGTTACAAGGCAAGCTCGTATACTATTCAACCACTCAATGGGACCCAATTCAGTCGCCATCCCATGAATTCTAACTTCTACCAATTCGTAATTTATCGCGACCCTAACCAATGTCGTCGGTGGGACATCCATCCTCACGCGTGACTGGATGGACCTCACAGGTCACGACTTTTCACTAAAACTTCAGGAAACTCCATCCTGTAGCAAGTCACTATTGAGCATCAGATTAATTTTCTATTGTTGGTTTGTAAGGATATCAATCCGTGATCAACTCGTAAAAACACAATTAATCCTTACAAACCAACCATTGGAAACAAAGAGAAGTATTGAAATTGGAGATTAAATGAGAAGTGGGACACAAATAACAAGGATTGAGTCAAATGACGATATGCGAATGTTAGAATAATGATTGAGGTGAAAAACAGGAAAATACTTACAAATTTAACTGAAATATCCAGATGAGTATCAGTACTATAATAACATCGTTCAAGATGGATTCCCCAACACAATTATTTGGCTACAGATGTCAATAACAACATAACGCTGAATTAATATTATCAACAGATTACAGTTCAGAATCATCTGTGAGTAATAATACGCATCAGGGAAGCACTAAACTGAATATCGCATAAATTAAGGAAGGTAACACAGAATTTACCAGTTGACAGGTTCGAAAACAGGCCAAAGTAGCAGAAGTAGTGACTGAGTCTGCTTCTCTTTAGCACTCAGAGCTTCTGTTGTTGTTGTTGAGCGAATCACAATGATCTCTGCAGTTTAGAATATTCGCTACCCTAAAGCTCTTGACAGTGTATTAGGTACCCAATAGGTGACGGGGGTCTAACATCAAACTGCTGATGGCTCATTTTATTTAGCTACCCTAGTAGCTGTTCCCAAGCACTAAGCAGATTCTTCTACAGTAGACTGATGACTAGTCTGAACTAAGTTTTGAATGAGATGGATTTGCAATGGGACACTAAGTGTTATGAAAATAACAATCGCATCTAAATACTGGTGACTAGTAAAACATTAACTTGTTTTCTTTATATCAACTTAGAGCGATTAATTTTTGTAACTTATCACATCATAAGTAGTTGAAACATAATGTCATAAAGAATTTCATGAATTAATTTTTTTTGTTGTAAAATTTCGAAGTTTAATGTGGTATTCAAACAAAAGTAATGGTAATTTAAACTACAAACCATGACGTATTGAATTCGGTTCATTACGGTAAAATAAAATATGACTGACACTAATTGGTCAAAAATATCAGCGTTTTGCACTGATTCATCGAGGTAGCATAGCTAACCATTTAGCCAGCATTTTCTCTTTTTGACTGGGTGTTCAACCACCCGACATTAAAGATTGGATAGGCGGTCAGAAAGGATTAGTAACAGGGATCTCTGGAAACGAATCAACAAAAGACCTTTTGTTCAACAAACATAAAGAAGATGTATCTGGCACACTATGAGGAGAACTTTAAGTGACATCAAACGTCAGATAGACGCTCAAGTGGAACCTGAATTGGAAACGCTGGTTGAGTGTCTTAGTGCAACATAAAGGAGATCATGTGGATAGGACCAGTTTAAAAAGACAGCAGAGAACAGAGTAAAATGAGGATGTACTCCTGAAGCCTTATATTCCACTTGGACACAAAGGATGAACAATAATATTGTGTAATTAAGTGTACGACTAATTCAGTAGATTCATTAGAATTTTAACATAAAAGTTACACTTCATTATGACATCATTACCTAACTTCTGATACTAGTTATAGACAAAAAAGAAAACCTCTTCAGATAAATGATTATCCACTTTTTGCAAACCTAATGGAATTTCCTTTGAAGAATTTATTTTATGAACTTAATGTCTGGCACCATAATAAGTCAAATGATGTAAATGACTTGAGGCAGAACGTCTAGTGATTAAGAACGGATATACGAAACGGAAATATGAATTACATAGCAAAGAGACTACCGCATTTTCTATTTTCAAATGCTTATTTCTCAAAAGCTTTGAAACGCTGTCTGAAAGTGATGATTAAGCAATGCCGAAGAATATTTCCTATAGAACAACCATCATCGTACATCCAACCACTGAACAATAATTTTAATAGCTTTATTCTCAACAGGGTTATATAAAAGACAGAAGTTTTAGTGGAAATTAGTGTGCAATAGTTCCTTTTTGTTCAGCATCTCCAGGGGACTAGTGATTGATAGTAAATCACGTGACACAGTGCTTTCTCACCTGAAGTGAAAATCAATCACTTACGTTATTTCTTCTTTGTCTTCAAGAAATGCATCACATTTGTTTAAAAGCCAGCAAAAATAGGTGCAGGAGTATATACTTTTGACCCAGGGACATAATAATAATAGCTGAATAATTAAAACCTGCATGTAATTAGATGTATTTCTCAAGCAGTGGCAGTTTATACTACAACTCTTAGGAACAGCCAACTCATATAGTGTGATACGTTGCCACTGACAATTTCGCTGTTTCTCAAGTTTAGTAGAAACTTCCGCATCAGCAGGTTGTAAGCAATTTAAATACTTGCAAGAATAGAAAACACCATTAGCAGTCATAATTTAATCAGAGGATTGAATACGCCTAAAACTAATAATGCTAGTAGAATATATGGTACTAATCAAAATAAATAAGCCAAGTTACCTCATATGACCAATAGTGGGTTTCAGGAATACCCTTACTTGTGAATTATCAAAACACTTAGCTCTTATATTATGCCCCATTCGAAATGGTTTAAACTCTAGGCTAACTAACTCTTATGAAACGAAAAAAAAAACTAAATGACATTCAATTAGAGAATAATGAAAAAATGGTAAGTTTGATGTAACTAATCTGTACACTAACATACCAATCAATATGGCTTCAGAAGCAGTTAAAAGTGAGCTAGCTGTAGACCCTGAACTCACTCATACAACGAAGCTGCCCATTGAGGAAATTATCTCAGTAATTCGGTTATGCCTCACAAACAGAAGGTGTGGAGATGGGATCATCAATATCTCCTATTGTAACAGATATATTTATGGAAAGCTGAGAAAATATTGCTCTTAATGCATTTAATCCTACTTCAAAGAGAAATTAGACATATGTGGATGACACTTTTACAGTGTCAAAACAGAACATATATCTGGCTTCTTGACACATATAAACTCACTCGATAGTAAAGGGAATTAAATTGACATTTGAACCGGAAAATGAACAAGGATAATTAGTTTTGTTAGATTGTAAAATAAAAAGAACAAAAGAAGGTGAACTGCACACTCACGTTTATAAAAGCCAACGCATTCTGATAGACATTTAGGCTTTAATTCATCTCATCCGTCTTTGTCTGTGAAGACAGGCTTAGTTAAGTGTCTGTCTAACAAACCGAGCAATAACACCAAGTGGTACAACTAAAAACCGAAATGATGAAATGAAACATATAGAAAAATAGCTGGTTGGTGTTAAACAACTAACTATACTATAAAACTTATTAGGAATATCAGAAAAGGTCGAAAGCAAAATAAAAATAATGCTGAAACTAATAATGATAACATAAATAAAAAAGAATATAAGGCATCTACAGTAGTTTTTCCATATAAGGAGGGGACATGTAAGACCCTACGTAGGATTCCTAATAAAGTAGCTTCAGAGTGGCATTCAAACCTACAAACTCACTCAAATAGGACAAGCCCTGAAGGCCAAAAAACCCGTTGGACCCAATTAAACAAAATAATATAATTTACAACATACCTTGCAATGACTGTGAGTTAAGTCAGTACACAGGTGAATCATGAGTAGTGAGATTGTAGGAACATAAGAATTTAGTTAAGGTTAGAATGATTGGTTCCACGAAGATAAGTAATTTAGAAGAAAGCTCAGGAATCCCACTACATACATTAATACACAACCACACAATTTGGTGGGTGTGACAAAATCCAAATTCTAAAGAGTAATATAGGTTGAGGGAGAGAGGGATTGATTACTAAATCCTAATTCATCGACTATGCACATGGTCCGGGATTCGATCCCCGTCCGATGCACTGCTTTACCTCGCTAAGCCAGAAATAATCCTGGTAAAGAGGAAAGGTTAGGCATGAGGTTAGTTATCCTATCCTGTAAAATAAACACTGCTACGGAAACTTCAAGCCACTAGCTTGAAGCCCTATGTTCCACTGGGAACGTGAAGGAAAAAAATTCATCGAGTCTTCACCCAACACATGCAATAGAATGACTCATCACTTATACAGGAAATATGGGAAATACTACTACCAATCAAATCAGGCGATGAAAATCATGGAATTATATAAACGAAGTTAGAAAGTTGTGTGAGTGAGTACCTTGATATTATTATGAGCAGCAATAATTTGTGCTCAAAACGTGGTCACCAGTAGATATTACTTACCGAATAACACTGTGAGACTTTATCAAGATAAATTTTACCCATGATGGAATTATACTCTAGCATAGTGCACAAGTTTTATTCTTATATTTAATCAGTCTCTTCATCAGAATTCACTTGCAATAGCATCTCTCACGGACTACGTCCAAGTAATATTATGTTCTTTGAAACTAGATTTGAATGAGTGTCAATTAAATGCAATCCCTAATTATGCCTCTGTAGAAGTGAAACTTGAAAAAACAAACTCCATATTACATACTTCTTTGTCTATCAAAGGTAAGCCAATTACACTTAGTTATGAGTAAGTTTTTCATTTCGTTTCTCGGATTAATTCACATTTCTAAGGTTAAGCAGTTTCTTCACATTACAAGAACACCGTTAAGATTGCGTATGGAATGATTATTAGCTCAATAATATTCTCTTCCGTCAAAGTAAAATTGATGGGAAAAAAATGAAACATATTAGCATTAGTATGTGTGATCAGATGACAGGACATGACTTTTAGTAAACTAACTAACTAATAAAATGCACTTCCTTTATAATTGTCGGAACGGAATTAAAAAAAACTCTCAGCAGAAAATTTTTAGTGTAATTGCTTTACACTGTCAATCAGACCTATTAATGCATGTAGTCTTAGCAATAAATAATTTTTGTTTATTCAGTTACCTAGACGTCATTTAAGCGGAATATTTAACTTTTATGAATATTCTATGACTATAGTTTGAAAAGTTAAAATTCCATTAGTTAGTTTATTTAATGACTTAAACCGAATCTTAACTGTTTATGTATTTAAAGAAAGCGCTTAAAGACAAGAAACGTATATTATTCAAATTAATATATGTGTAAAACTTGGGCACTGTGATAGTGAGTGATTCCATATTAGTTTGTTTATTAGATATATCACACAGTGAAACAGAATTATTTACTGGATGACGTTTTGAACAAAATTTATTATTCATAATCATGTTATCACTTATAATCACACAACTTTCATACTTGAGTTTTGTAGTTTTCCTTGTTCTCTCCTATTTCTCGTAGTTGGGGAAGTAGAAGTTCCCAGATATCTGGGTGGACAGGTGTTGAATTATTCCTATTACATGTATTTGCAGTTGATTCTTGATTTATGACCAAGAATTCGAACTTAGGGCAAAAGTGCCACTTGAGGACATAATGCTGTGCATGCAGCTATGCCTGACTTCCACAGTATTTAAATTCGAGAGGAAAATATACAAATAAACTGAGGAATTAGCCATGGGGTCACCAATATCCCCAGTTGTGGCAGATATATTCATAGATAGGTGGGAAAACATAGCGATTGAAACGTTCAACCCCACCCCAAAAGTATGGTGGAGGTATGTAGATGACACATTCATTGTACTTAGAACAAAGAATATAGATAGATATTTCAAACGCCTTTGATATGGATATCTGATCAAATCATTCAGATTGACTTTGACACGGCCAACTAACACTACAGATTGGAAAGTATTGCTTATAAAAGTTTTCATCTTTAACAGTACCACAAACTATTTGTCTTTCAAAAGTACAATGTTTGCTTTTTTAGTGGTGTAATGTAGCACATAATGTTTCTGGTCCTCAAGTTTTGTTTTGCAATTAGAAATAAGCGCTAAATTCTGCATCCGGGTTTCATATAATCAAACTTTCTTAACAGCGAGCTACTTATTTTTTCCCTTCGGTTTATTTTCAATGTCAATCAGTTATTATATTTGCCACATAGAAAGTAAATTCCGTAGTTTTTCGTCAACCGGCCTAAAGCCTTCATAATATAACGATATTAAGTACTAAAGTAAAGGATTAACATATAAATGGTCTTAGCTCAGAAAGCCAAAAATCGTCGTTGGTTTAGTACTAAGATAAACGAAAACCACCCGAGTGGTCTCAATTAAATTCCCAGTTGATGCACTCCAAAACCTCGCCTAGTTTTCTACCTGCGTGTAGGTAGAAGGAAAGTTTAGAGTAAAGCCAGCAACCCAAGCGGTAAATATATAACCCCACCCACCTTTACTGAAACTTAAGAGCCCAAGCTTGGAGCCATGTGTTCCATTCGGAACACAAAGGGATGCAACGGAATGTGCGTCGGTGGCACAGTGCGCCGATCATGCACATACTCCGAGGTTCGATACCCTGCCAACGTACACCTGATATCTCTGGTCCACCTGCGAAATTTGGGCTACTGATATCACATGCTGAAAATGCCATACTTGTAGAAAAATTACTGTGTGAAATCAAGCTGTAATCAAAAATAAATAAATAAAAGAAATAACCCATCCTAACAACATAAAGGTGAACTACGATGACCAAATCCAAGAGGATTTTCAATGTCTTGGTTGGGGAAATTAGCAACACTGTGAAACATCATCCCATCTGGTGACTAAAGATATTGACGAAGGTAAAACATTATTGTACACAGAAAATTATAAAATACTGCTCATGTGCACTAATAACCTTTATCTCTAAAAGTATTAAGAAGCATTAATCCATTAGTTTGTCATACTTTAGAGTTTCTATTGCGATTAGACTGATTTTTCGAGATGTGTTTTGCTCACCCTACGCCAAGCCTTCCCTCTCTCCCTAGGCTTAGCACTTTCTCGGAAACCAGCGAGAAAAAGTGCCGAATAAAATGGAGATTGGTCGGAAACACACTGAGGAGACTGTTGGATGACATCGAGCACCAGGTCGTCGCTTGAGAGGAATTCGAATGGGAAATGATGAGTTGGGCATAGAGATGAGAGACTATGGGTAATCATGGAGCCAGATGGAGAGGGCTGTAGAGGAGAGGATGGAATGGAGACGTGCTGTTGAAGCCACATGTTCCATTTGGATCCCAGGTCAATAGTAGATAATAATAGTAATAATAATAATCCATTAGTATGCGGTCAGCTGACGCTGATCATTTCAGTGTGTATTAATATGATAAACCTGAAACCCTCTCTTATTTATAAGGGTTATTTATTTAATTTGAGAAACTGAGAAACAAGCTTATGTTAGCTACACCTTTTGTCAGAATATTACCTCCATCGAGCTTTCAACTATGACATTATTTTAACTAATGGCTTTAGAATTAAAATATGATGACTTTAATAATAATAATAATAATAGTAATGATAAGATCTGCGCGTTTTTCTAAAATCCTTCATAACTAAAACCATTAGCAGTGTATAAAACTGCAATGTGTAATTCCCAGTATGTATTAAACAATTTCCTAAGTTAAAACAAACCCAACTAGCTGTTTCATTTTTGTGTTTTCATGTTTACCTAGAATACTTCTATCCAAGATGTCATCAACTTAGGTCAATTCAATTATTTTTTTGTTGTTGTTTTGTTTAAAACGAAATGAACAAAAAGAGGTTAATTAAAAGCCACTTTTAAACAGCAGTTATTAGAAATTTCATTTTCCCTTATCTTTAAAAGAGTTATCATTAGAATTCATTCTAAATATGCTTATAAAAGAGAGATATCTGTGTTAAATGCAAACGAATATGATTACAGGATTTCACTATGGAATGACTTCAGTTAAAGAACCAATAGAAAAATCCTTGGATTTTGCGCCGCCGTTTCGTCCTAGTTTGGGACTCTTCATCAGTACCCACCCCTGCCAAGGTTCGAACCCAGGACCTTCCAGTTACAAAGGGACATCGTAGATCATTCAGCCACTGGGACCGCATTTAATGGACCATGAATCCCAACTACTGCTGAGCATTTCCAAACTAAGATGAAACAGCTGTGCAGTACTCCACGTTTTTCAATGGCTCTTTAACCGATATCAGTTCATGATGAAATCCTCTAACCAATCAAATCCCTGCAAACCACACTTGAATAACAAACAGATATGGACTGAGGGAGACTAAGATCTGATATCAATTAGAGAAGCATTGAAATACGGGGCTTAAATGGCTTAATGGTCGATGAGGCTAACTTTTTTACGTGAAGATCCTCAGTTTGACCCCTAGCGGGTTTATAGCAGTGCACTTCTGAAGATTCCCGAACTCACACGAAACAGATATTAAGTACCTCCTGTTTTTAGGTGGTTCTCTGACTGATGTCACTTTGTGATCTGATCTGAAATCAGTCCAATTCCTGAAAAGAATCAGTACTTTCAAATACAGTTAAAAGTCTAGGCAAGAAATAAAATGTTATGTGAACCAAATCTACTTCTCGTAGTTATTGTAAAGAATATTTGAATTTTTAAACACATTGTGTAAATCGCTGTTTATAAATTTATCATAAAATTAAAAATGTTTAGGAGCATATATGTACGACTATTATTCAAAGTTGATATACCAAATGAAGTAATAACCGACAAGCTGATAAAATCGATTGAGAGAACGCTTAATGCTGATAAGCTGTAGCTTACATTTTCAACATAACCGGTTGTGATTCCAAAATTGAAAGATGAATTACTTAAATTAACCACCTCTTAATGTATCCTTCAGTTCAGTTGCCAGTGGGGAGACGGTTACGTTGGCTGTTGTTCTATGGAAACTTAACTTTATGTGCTTAGGAACACCTATCAATGCGGCTAAATAAAGGTGTTATTAAAACCGTAAACAACTCTATATAAGGCAACCTCATCTAAAAAGGCTAACATTGAAGAATCTACCAATTTCATCTATTGAGTATCATATATATATGTCCTGTATATACCGAACACTCCAAACAGCAGAGGTTATTACAATTCGTTTAAATCAACCCGAGCTCTCTATGGAGAAGAAACAGGTTCACTCAGCCACTAATGCAACCCTGGCCTGTTATTGAAACTCTTACTTGGTATATTCTGAGTTACTTTCCTTAATTTATCCGCAATTCAGTTTAACATTACATTTTTATGCTCATTATCGCTTACAGATGATTTGGAACTGAGATCTACCGATATTATTAAATCAATGTAATTTAAAACATAAATTTTCGGATAGGAACACAATAATAACAACTGAATTCAATGAAGTATATTCTGCTATGAAATTCACTTGCGAAAAGGAATCCCGAAACAGAACTGCCTTCCTAGATGTCTTCCTTACAGCAAACCAGATGGTAGCATAAAGAGAAATTTGCATAGGAAAACTACCTGGATAGGAAAATATACACATTTTCACAGCTTCGTTCCTCTCAAGTACAAAATGAATTTAGTAGAGACCCTCTGCCACAGGGCTAGAGCTATATGCTTAGAAGAGGTAATTGAAGATGAGCTAAGGATTTGATATGGTACCTTGATTGAAAATAGCTATCCCGACACACGATAAAGAAAGCGGAGTGGGACTATTCTCCATATGGAAATAAGAGGCCTTTATATATACGACTGCAGTTGAAGGGTGATTCACCTAGTGAAATAATTATGAAGAAATTAAGAAAATCAATTCAAAGAACATTTAATGCTAGTAAACTGAAAGTCATATTTTCTTCAAGACCGATAGTGATCCCCCGATTGAAAGATGAAGTGTCTAGACTATCCACTTCTAATTGTGTCTACTTATTTAACTGCACTCGTGGTGGAGCGAGTTATATTTGCCGCTGCTCTAGGAACTTGATTTTTCGTGCTCGAGAACATCCACCAGTATGGCTAAACAAAGGTGTAGTAAGAAGCACCAATAACGCGTTATTAGAACACCTGTTCCAAACTGGCCACAAAGCCAATATTGAAGAGTCGTTCTCCATCATCTACTGGGTACCAAATAAATTGCCAAAAACATTGAGGTACCACATGCTCCAAATGGCAGAGGTTATCGCCAGAAACAACCAGTCCTTTTTGTGCAAAAGAACCAAGTCCAGCCATCACTACTGCTTTGACCAACATTCAGTAGAGACTATAAATTCCTGAATTTGTATTATTATCTTTCGTGATTTTTATGATATTCAATGTATTGCTTTGTTGATGCTTTTGAATTGTAATCTACTGATATTATTATTATTATCATTGATTCGATGTTATTTAAACAACATTAATGTTGTTAATAATACTAGTTTGTTCACTAATATGGATGCATATAACTGTAGAACCTGATGAAGAAGTTATCGGAAAGAATATTCTTCCTTCACTAATCAGCCTTTAAAAGTGTTTAATTAGTACCTCCAATTGAATTCGAATAATTGGCCAGTTATACACAGTTGAAGGTGAAACTTTACCGCAGTTTTTCTTATAAATCGAATTCATTTGGATCAAAATAAGTTCTCTGCGTGATATTATGGATGGCGGTCAATGAACCAAGAAGGAGTTCATGACTCTATATACTCATGGCTGATTCATATAAATAGTTGGGTATCGCTCACATCAAACAGTTGGGCTTCCTAACCAGCCAGATTAAACTGTCCTAAATATCAGACTGTCGTTATACCCCTCTTGAGGCTAAGCATATGAGTTGTCTACATTAAGCAGATCATACATTCTTTGATCTGAATAATTTTTGGCTTCCAAATGAAATTGTTGTGGAATTTAACCTCGAAAAGTATATCGATTTCAAATCGAGAGTTTAATTTAGTGTATTTTCAGTACATAATAAAGTAGCTATCCAGTATTCAAGTGGTTCCAGTTGATTAAGCTCTCTATTCTAAAACAGACGGCAATTACTTCACAGCCTGATCCCGCACAAGCAAAGTAGACGACTGGCGTTAAGATCACTCTGACCACTGGCTAGCCATCTCAACTGGTTGCTGTGATTGACATCCAGTTATTCTATTCAATAAATGAAAAGTGTGTAGAATAATTGAATGCTGATAGTTACAATGATGAGGTTGGTGTGTCTGTGTGTGTGTGGCTTGTAGAATAACTAACGTTAACACTACAAATCACAGTTTTTCGGCGATTTCATTTTCAAAAGTAGCTGTACAATCGCATTTAAATACAAAATTTCACATGGATACAATTCTTGTTTGATTACACATAATTACGACGGTGAATAAAAGGTGATAATTATTTTCAACTAGATAGGGCTTTTTTACGAGAGCCTCAGAAACAAAATTACACAGGATTAGAACGGATAACAAGTGTGCAGAAGTGAGCACAGAAACAAAATGGGAATAATAATTTTCAACCTGAGATGGGAGTTAGGAGGCGTGAATATAGATTACAAAAGCCTCAGAAACACAACAATTCACAAGATTAAGATATAATTGTAAAATACTTATTTTAATCGAAGTATAAATGTGGACAGGAAAAGCATGGAAACAAACTTAAAATAACTGTTTCTATAACTGAACAAATGGGTTGAATAGAATGAAGACTGAGGGAGTAAGAATCACACGCACACACACACAGCGAACGAAAAACGTTCAAAAAGAAAACAAGAGAACGAATGAAGAAAAAAACGGAAGCTAAGGGAGCATACTGAACTAGGTCCATGGTAGTTGTAGAGGTTGGACTAATTTCTTTTGAACACAAAGCTCCACCTTCTCGATGCATATTGCGAGGGCTTCTGCAGTACAGAGAAGTCGGAAACATATTGCTCTTGGTAGGTTTCTGTTGACTTTGTAAATTGCTTTGAAAGAATCAGTTGAGATATTGTGGGAGGTGTTGATCAGATGTTCAATAATGGCACTTCTGATTGAACCGGTGCCTCCTTCGACAGCCACTCTGGGTAATTTAATTCGCTTTAATCCCGTGTAATTGTGTTTCTAAGGCTCTTGTAATCTATAGTCACGCCTCCTAAATTCCATCTCAGGTTGAAAATTATTATTTCCATTTTGTTTCTATGCTCACTTCTGCACACTTGTTATCCGTTCTAATCCTGTGTAATTTTGTTTCTAAGCCTCTCGTAAAAAAGCCCTATCTAGTTGAAAATACTTATCACCTTTTATTCGCCGTCGTAATTATGTGTAATCAAACAAGAATTGTATCCATGTGAAATTATGTATTTAAATGCGATTGTACATCTTTTGAAAATGAAATCACTAAAACAATATCTTTCCTGAACTTCGTGTTCTCTTCATTTCAATGTCCATATGGCTGATATCCACGATCTGACAGTTTTTCAACATCGAAGGTAGACTTGAGTTGAAATATTCAACCAGGGATCCAACCAAAGTTGACTAACTGTCAGATAGATGTGTTATTAGCCTTCTGTAGTTGCTTTTCTCTCTCATATACCTGAGTTTGAACGTCTGCATTCAAGTCAGCCACCACCTACCTAACTAATAGTAGTAATATAGACTTGTTTTCGCCAGTTTAAATGTGATATAATAAAGCCTACTTATATGAAATTATTGAGTTTTTGTCAAGTATTGAAAACAGTGAGAATGACGGTATTTTCTAACTTTATCGCGTCATAGAATATCTTTTTTCTCTACCTTATGGAGTCCTATGAACTTATACGTATATATATATATATATATACTTCTACCTGATATTGACTTGTCATAGGATCTATGCTAAATGGCAGATAAACAGAAATCCCTAATCATCAAATAACCTGAAATAACAATTAGAAAGGGGAACATTTGTTGTTAGTCATGCAACTACCTAATAAATTAAAACATTTCTGTTCATTTCCAAAAGACAATTCAGTAGGTAAGTAATAAATGAAATAAATAAATTTAAAAAAAAGGGGAAGTTGAATAATTAAAAAGAGTAAGAACACAAAAAAAGAAGAAACAACAGAAGAGGGTAACTGATTATTCCACTGAAATGTATAATTGCATTTTAATCTACCTACCGACCTAATCGAAGCGGGGGGGGGACGGGAAGTGAATGGGACACTTTATCAAAATTTTTCTAATTATTATTGAATAATGTTTGAGTACCTTTTTATGAATGACCTATATAAGTAACTTTCAGCTAGTATGTTAATGTTTATGCTCTATGTTTACTTCCAGTGCACTTGACTGTGTTTCAGTTGCTTTATGAAGATTATTTCCTTTATTGTTCTAATGTATTTCCAACTTTTAATAAGTTGATAAGTTTCGATCATAAAGGGGTCAAGATGCTTTCAGATATAAGTATAATTTGACATGAAATGGGGTTGAATTAATTATGAATATAACCAGGTAGCTAACAATAAGTATTACTTCACATTGTTATGAATACAATCACCCCGAGAATTTGATGCAGTGAATTCAGAACAGTTTCGCGAAAGGGCTAACCTCACTTTCAACCTTCCCCCTTCATCGGCCTTGCTATCGGCTAAGCGAGGTATAGGTGTACGTCAGCAGGGAATCAAACCACTGACCTTGGAAGTGGTTGGCAAGTGTTCAACCGCTGAACTACCAATGCGCAAAGGATTATCAAAGGGTAACATGCAAAATCACCGAATATTCTTAGTGTCTTTAGGCAAACAAAATATTTTCAATTTAACTTGAGACTTTAGCCCTTCAAGCAATGCATTCACAGCCGAAAATATATGAAACTTTGATGATATTAGGTGGTTGGAGGCAATCGGCCACAGGAAGCCCAACTGACCTAGGTTTTGTGCTAGTTGGAGTCACCAGTTAGTTAGCAAGGCGTATCTGTAGCCTTGAAGGAACTTATATCCCCTCTGAGATTCAAACTCGCGTCACTCAGTGAGTACTGCATTAAGAGATGTTACCACTGAGCTATTCGGGCTCGCGACTGAACTCCTGTAAAAGTGTATTGGATACTTTGATTGAACAGTAGTAACTAGTTTAATGTGTCTAGTCCTTCTTTGATGCAGACTGAACTCTATCAACCAGGTTTGCAATGTGGCCACGACTCTAGGTAACCTGACTGGTAGAACTCAGTCTGCACCAAAGAAAGTACCAGACAAATCACACTAGTTGCTAGTGCCCACTCAAGGTATACGCCACTTCATTTTTCTGCACAGCTAGACAGTTTCACCAGTATCCCACAATACTAAGTGTAACATACAGTCTGGTATATAAACAGATAAGAAGGTATAGAAATGCATATTTCATCAATCTACTACTGATAACCCTGTTTTTTCATATATGCGAAAAACCAACAATGAAACATTTTAAGTTGGATCACAAGGTGATCTGAGTTAGAGAATCGCCTAAAACCAAGGAGCTGATTCATCTTCAACAGTACGTACCCTACCAGGCATCGAAACCAGAACTTTAAGGCTACAAAAGCCACGGAGGTTTGAAATAAGTCAAATACCTGCAAACCAACACCTAAGAATTATTTCAGTGCTCACTAGTAACTGACTAAAAAATACAGTTTCTTGGAGTTCCACTGGGAAGTTAAGACTACCGGGGTCCATCAAGTTAGGTGTGAAGACAAATCACTCTGCAAAAAGAAACTGGTTATTTGTTGCACCATTAAATCATGAACGGGCAGAACCTAGAAGTGATAGGCTACTGGATTCCGTCTCAGTGGCTGAAATATCAGTGACCTCGCCCAGGATCTCATCCCGGTGGGATTGTGTTTGCATGATGTATGATCCTGCTTTATGGCTGTGAAACCTGGACACTGAGAGTGGAAGAAATGAAAAGGCCGGCTAGCTATCTTTGATCATAGATGCCTGCTTTCTATCTCCCGTGTGAAATGGTATTAAACGGGTGAGCAATACTGAGGTTAGGCGTTGACTGCTAGGTAAGTAGGGGAAATCAATCGATGAGGTTGTGAAGTTACGCCGACTGAGATGGTCAGGACATGTGTTACGCATGCCTAGCCATCGCCTTCTTCGACTTTCAATGTTAGGTAACATAAGATCACGTTGGAAAAGAGCTAATTGAGGTACAACCAAAACATGACTTCATTAGTCAATGAAATCCACGACAGTTAGTTTAAACCGACCCCGTAGGAAGGTGTAGACTTCCTGGTTGGGGTTCTCTGGATAGTAAAAACCAATGGCTGGAAACAGCCGGTGATATGGCTCAAAAATGCTCTCGATGGTGCAGATGCATCCACTGCTTGTGACTTATTATATTCAATAAAACTATATTGTTATTCGATATTACTATTCTTTCTCCCTCGCATCTTTGTTTACTGTCCCTATTTCGCATTCACTTTTACTTTCCTCTCTTGCTTCGTGTGCTGAGTGAAGTGTAGCGACTAGAACTGATGCACAATGGTGCAAAGTTCTGTGTTGAAACTAGTCAGTCAGTCATCATGATGCTGAAGAGCCTAAAAAGGAACGAAACAACTCTCCAGTACTTCTTATTTTTGAGCTGTTTTCCAAATGAAGTTATTTTGTGACCAAACTTGAAATCAGTCAAATCTCTGGCCAGTAAAACCCCTGGAAATCCAAGATTTCATGAATGTAACAAAAAACGAAAAATCAAAACTATTTGTACAATTGATAAACCATTCCTGAGTAAATATTTCTTTACTTTTTTCAAAATTCTTTTTCCTGAAATCTATATCATGTAAGAAATGTTAGATTCTGCGAGCTTAATTGACGTCATATAATTAGAATTGAAGATTCTTTTTGGTTCTATTTCAATCCTGAAGAATGTTTCCTTCTAGCCAACTGAAATTCTCAGAGTGATCTTAATTAAAAGCCAGTCATGAAGTGAGAGTACCTGTTAACTGCTACTATTAATTCCAAAAAAAGGTAGAAATGACTAATGAAACCATGAGGAATCTAAAAAAATGGCTTACTCTACAAATTGATTGTAATGAAGCACTTCTGGATATCTTTGAATTCAAATATTTTTGTCTTTTGTGTGGGACTACAAGCTTATCTCCTTCCATGGAAAACAAACCTTCTTAAATAAAAGCCTAAGTGATAGTTTTCCCAACTTGAAAATAAAGTCAGTAACAAGATTAGATTCATCTCTGACTGAACTAATGAACCAACAGTCTTTTTGTAGAAGGAATCAATAAATTCAAATACTCTTCATCATACTGACTTCCCTTTGATTACTGCTTAGCAGTTGGTCTTCATAAGTCAGTTGGTTTGACCCTAGGCTTCTAGTTCGGATATTTTTGCAACCAGGATTTTCATTTCACCTTCAGTCACCAACCGTCATAGTCTGGCAACTTAAGGAGGGTCCTAGTGAGAATTCGTAAAGAGCGAGGTCCACCAAGTCAAGTAAAAGAACATTTACTTGCCTTTGACATTGGTTGTCGGTTGAGCTATATATCTCGCGAATCAGCAGAAGTTGGAATTTGTGGCCCATTGGATCGGCTCCTAGTGACTGAGTGGTATACAAGCTTGCCTTGTAACTTGTGAGTGAGTCCCAAACAAAAACAAAACAGCTGACCAGTACTCCTATTTTCTCCGGTGGTTCTCTCAACCGATGTCAGTTCGTGATCAAACATATTTCATTTTTATTTACGAGTGTGAACTAGCAATTAGAAACCAATCAAATCCCTACAAACCAACACTTGAATACCAATAAGGTGCTCACTGGCGACTGGCCCTATTCAGGTAGGTAGTTACTTGGGTTCTAGTGGGAAGTCGTGACCAGTAGGGTGCAGCAGGTCGGGTGTGAGGACAAATACTCGCCGAAGACATTGGCTAGCGGTCGCGCTATATCGTGAATTGGCAGAAGTTAGAATTCAAGGACCATTAGATCGGGTCCCAGTGGCTTAATGGTATACGAGCTCGCCTTGTAACCAGAAGGTCCTGGCTTCGATTCCCGGTGGGTGCGTACTGCTGAAGAGTCCCAAACTAGGACGAAACAGCTGTCCAGTACTCCCAGGTTTTCCAATGATTCTCTAACTAATGTCAGCTCATGATGAAATCGTGAAACCAATCAAATCCCTACAAACCAACACTTGAATTAGAAGACAATTGGAATTAGTCTGTCTTGAAAAGATATAAGTATGCAAATATAAATATGTATTTAGAAAACACATAATTACATGAAATTTAACGTAACAAATATACTATAGGAGAAACAGTTGTGGCTATGTATTGCCTCAAATGTGCTCACGTCATTATTACAAAAAGTTTCGAAAGAAGGAAAAGTGTCTACCGACTGAAAGAAAGGTTACCTTTTCAAGCTATCGGAAAAGGGCGACTTATGCCTCACTCTGCAAGAACTGGCGTGGCATAATGCGCTTTCCGATGCCAAGTAAAATATTAATTAGCATCATCCTAGAGAGAATAAATGATTCACTGGATTCAGGAAAGACAAATCATGTGCTGATCGAACTGCAACTCTACCCATTATTATCAAACAAAGCATAGAACAGCAGTCAAACCTCTATCTCAACTTCATCGACTTCGAAAAGGCCTTCGACAGACAGAGTTTGTCAAGAAGTAATTTGGAAAGTAATTCAACACTACAGCGTGCAGTACCCAATTCATAATTAAACTCATTCAGCAGCTGGCTATATGACAAGTCCACGTGTCAGGTGATCCACAACGGAAAACGCAGCGAGTGTTTGAAGTGAATACAGGAGTTAGACAAGGCTGGGTGCCTATTATCACCGATGATATTCTTAGTTGTAGTGGACTTGAATGTGAGTCAGAGTGTGTGTGGGGGGAGTGAGAAGACAGGAATACGCTAGACCGATAAGGAAACTCTAGAAGATCCGATTTCATGCGTGGGTGATTTATGTCTCATGTCACACAAAACTGAAGACCTACAGGTAGGCGAAAACCAACAAACTGGCTGAGGGGGCTGAGAGCGAAGGGAGAACTCCAGGTGAACACAGAGAAGACGGAGATGATGAACATACCCACCAACCACATCAACAGCAACAAAAACCAGCACCAATCAACATAAACGGGAGAGATTTGACAAAGGTGACTTCTCTCACTTATCTAGGAAGTACGGTTTCTACCAGAGGCAGTCGGAAAGGATGAAAATGTCAAAGAAGCCAAAATCGAAAAGGCAAGATACACCTTAAACGGCCTGAAACCAGTTTGGTAATCTTATCACTCCATGGTATAAAGAACAAAATTCGGATTTTCAACACAAATGTGAAGTCAATCAGTCAGTTCTTCTATACGGACCAGAAACCCGGCTCACGTATTGAGAAAACAATTACAACAAGTTGCAGACTTTTATCAACACCTGCGTTGGATGGCTCTGTACTAAAGATTGAATGGCTAGGCAGAAAGAATTCGCAACAAGAACCTCTGGCTGAGAACAAACTAACCAAGTGCCGATTGCTCAACAAAAATATATACGATAAAATGGAGATGGATTGGTCAGTAATACGTTTAGGAGGCCGTCGAATGACCCAATGGGAAGCAACGAGTGCGTCGTCAGTTCGAGGGCGATATGGGGAGATCGTTTGAGGAGGAGATGAGAGAATATGGACAGTCGTGGAGCTGGCCAGCTGAAGAGGACAGGAGAAAATAGAACAAAGAAGAGATGTGTTGTTTCACTGTGTTTCACTTGGAGCCCAAAGAAATAGTAATGATTATATGTCAAATGTAACAATTAATGCTATCACATATAGAATCAAGATTTCTTGTTTAATGTAAATCAAGTAACTAACTGAAATGATTGTTCTAGTCTGCTGCTAATATTAAACTGGTTTTGCCGATTGTGCAGCGATTTAGTAGTTGTAGACGGTGACCACAAGAAGACTATTCCAGAAAATAATGACAAATATGTGTTTTAGCTGTGTTCAAACAACAGTAACCTGTTTCTAGACAGTAATAATGTTAAACACGAAGTCAGACATCATTCGATTATTCTTTGATTCCTTACTTTACGAGGGGAAATAGAGCTTCAAGCTTTGAAGTCTCAGTACTCTTGGTGTTGATGTTTACGGGATAGGATTACTAGACTCACATCCAACCTTCGTTGAATCCGATCTACTGACGGTTATTAAGACAAGGAGGGATTTGAAGCCCTTAGACCAGGAATCGAACCTAGACCTGCCATGTGGTCAACCTCTGACACATCGAATTTCTACAAAATTCATCTTTTTTTGATGAATAAAGACATTTTATGTAAGTATGAGTAACAGTTGAAAAGGACTGTCTAAAAACGTCTATCAATTAAAATGGATGTTATCAGTACATAAAGCATCAAACTGTTTCTCCCCTTTTGAAATCTTCTTGAGAAAAACGATAATAATAAATGATAAGGTCGAAGTAGAAGTCCTTTCTTCGTTAATTAACCCTTAAGGTAATCCACAATAATTACTGAATTTAAATATTTATATATTACTGGTGACTTTCTTTAATTTACTGAAAGCTCGCTGAAAATAATTCGTTAAATAACCATTGATGACTATTATAATTCAATAATATATCATAAACGATATGAAAAGCAATCATCATTATGGTGTGATGTTTAATTTTAGGGTCATAAATAATACTGGCATTATATATATATATACCACCTGAGGTCATGACCCACCCCAAGTCGCTTTAATATAATCCTCATATTTCTCAACAGATAATCTCATTTTTAAGCACTGTCATAATTCCTGTCTACAGTTGCTTTTATGTTGTTTAAGCAGAGTGGAAGAAAAGGAGGGAACAGGCGATATTAGTCTCTGTTGAAGATGACCTATTGTTATAATTCTACATCAAAGTAATTTGAACCTTTCAGATAACAAAAGATAAATTAGGAATAACCCTTGATTACTAAATTTTCATAAATAGCACTGTCATTCACTACTTATTCTGTTATCATATTTTGCAACATAAAAGATTTTTTTTAAGTGTTAGTTTGTAGAAATTCGATTAGTTTCAAGTTTGATTATGGACTGATATCAGTTAGAAAACCGCTGAAATCCACGGAGTACTGAACATCTGTCTCCTCCTAGATTAGAGTTATTCATCAGTGCTCACGTATGATCGTAACGTCAGGAGACAAGTCCGGGACCTTCAGGTTATGAAACGATCTGGTTGATCACTCAACCACTGGGAGGGTATCCAACTACCCATCAATTCTAATTTATGTCATTGCTTGATTTTTAGCTCTACTGCCGACTAATGTGATCAATAAGTATCTGTCATCACACCTCATCAGGTGGACCCCAGTGGTAACGACTCATGACTAGAATAAACTGCCATATGTGTAAAAAACGTATTTTTCTTCAGGTGGACAAATTCAAAAACATTGAACAAAGCTATCTACCTGTTGACGTATTGTCAACTACAGTTCATGATAAATGGAGTTTGACAAGTTAATGTGGGTTCTTTCACACTGTGATTAGTGAAAATGCACTAACAAGGAGAATAATAATAATATCAGCTTTATTCTGGACAGTGTTAATATAATGCGCAGGAATTTCAACAAAAATTATTGCATAATACTTCCTCTTTGTTTAGGATCTTCAGGTAAAATGGTAATTGACAATAAACAGCATCATACAATAAAGTCTGCCCTGAGGCGAAAACCAACCCCCTCCCCATTTATGATATTTCTTCTTTGCCTTCTTCGAGAAATGCTTGATGTTTGGTTGAAAGCCAATAAAGAAAGGTGCAGGAATACATATTTTGGCCACGGAAAACATCCATATGGACACTAGAAAGAAGAGAACACGAAGTTCAGGAAAGATGGAGATCTTTTCGACAATTTCATTTTCAAAAGTAGCTGTACAATCGCATTTAAATACATAATTTCACATGGATACAATTCTTGTTTGATTACACATAATTACGACGGCGAATAAAAAGTGATAATTATTTTCAACTAGATAGGGCATTTTTACGAGCGGCTTAGAAACAAAATTACACAGGATTAGAACGGATAACAAGTGTGCAGAAGTGAGCATAGAAACAAAATGGAAATAATAATTTTCAACCTGAGATGGGAGTTAGGAGGCGTGAATATAGATTACAAGAGCCTTAGAAACAAAGTTACACGGGATTATAGCGAGTTAAATTACCCAGCGTGGCTGCCGAGAGGAGGCACCGGTTCAATCAGAAGTGCCATTATTGAACATCTGATCAACACCTCCCAAAATATCTCAACTGATTCTTTCAAAGTGATTTAAAAAGTCAACAGAAACCTACCAAGAGCAGTATGTTTCCGACTTCTCTGTACTGCAGAAGCCCTCATAATATGCATCGAGAAGGTGGAGCTCTGTGTTCAAAAGAAATTAGTCCAACCTCTACAACTATCATGGATCTAGTTCGGTATGCTCCCTTAGCTTCCGTTTTTTTCTTCATTCGTTCTCTTGTTTTCTTTTTGAGCGTTTTTCGTTCGCTGTGTGTGTGTGTGTGATTCTTACTCCCTCAGTCTTCATTCGATTCAACCCATTTGTTCAGTTATAGAAACAGTTATTTTAAGTTTGTTTCCATGCTTTTCTGTCCACATTTATAATTCGTTTAAAATAACTATTTTACAATTATATCTTAATCCTGTGGAATTTTTGTGTTTCTGAGGCTCTTGTAATCTATATTCACGCCTCCTAACTCCCATCTCAGGTTGAAAATTATTATTTCCACTTTGTTTCTATGCTCACTTCTGCACACTTGTTATCCGTTCTAATCCTGTGTAATTTTGTTTCTAAGCCTCTCGTAGAAAAGCCCTATCTAGTTGAATATACTTATCACCTTTTATTCGCCGTCGTAATTATGTGTAATCAAAGAAGAATTGTATCCATGTAAAATTATGTATTTAAATGCGATTGTACAGCTACTTTTGAAAATGAAATCGCCGAAAAGATCGCCATCTTTCCTGAACTTCGTGTTCTCTTCTTTTTACATTTTTTTACCCACTGATATAATAAAATTAGCTGAATAATTAGAGACTGCAGATTGATAATTGTATTTCTCAGGCACTGGCAGTTTGGGCTTAACATCTCAGAAACAATTATCTCATTAGGTATTGGGAATTGTAGCCACCCATGAATTCGTCTTTTTCTCAAGTTTATTATAGACTTGCGGATAAGTAGGTTGTAGACATTTTAAATACTCTTGAGAGGCTTTTAAAGTCTCTCAGTAAAACACACTTCGCTGCCATCGTACGAATAACATTCCCCTGCATAAGCTACTCACCCAACACCTGAAAGACAAGATGTCGCATTGGGCCACTTCAGCATGCCCATACAAGTTCATTCGCTCTTGTGGAGCTGAGTACATTGCTGTACCATGCGTCCCCTTGTAAAACGTGCTCAGGAACACTATCCAGCATGGTTAGCAAGGGGAGAACGCAAAGGGGTATACAGTTCGATAACAGAACATCTGGGGAATTATGGACATCCAGTCCCATATGAAAAGTCTATCAAAGCTATTAATAAGATCCGCCCCAACCTACCAAAGGGAGTGATATTGAGACATCTAGGAATAGTTGAGGCACTCACGATCCCAAAACTCAAGCCTACTCTATGTGTCTAAAATAAATAATTTCAACCATTTTCCCTACTGTGGCCATCACGGAAAGTTAGTCTCACCAATAATGATTATCGTATTACCTTTCTTGTCCAAACTCCCCGTTTATTTGTTATATTTACCTTTCAAATCCCTATCTGCATTTTTAGATGTGGTTACTGTTTTTATTTTTATGTGTCCTAACCTCATACCCATTTCGTTAATACTACATACCTAACCCGTAATTATACAAACTGACTAGTTTTTTAGTATTTGTAATCCTATTTTGCCGCTTTTACCCGACCTTCCTGGTTATTACACATTGTAATTTTTAATTTGACTTTCGATCCGAAATATTTCTAGAATAGTGCCACCACCTATCTTCTATTTATTACACTAACTGATCTTATTAATCTGACCTCTGACCGGAAATAATTCTGGAACTTTCGCGCACAGCCAACTGCTCTTCACTGAAACCGTCTTTTTAATAACTCTTGAGAGTGTAAAATACCATTAAAGATCATGTTTTAATAAATTAAGACACAATAGATCTCATCCAGGAATAGTAATTCGTGCTATGTACTGTCTCAATTTTGCACTGATTCTATCGATTAAGCTTTCCTTATACATTGTGGTGTAATCCGAGTTACAAGATGTTTGGGAGCTTATTTCAAATTTGAGAATATGGGGTACACAATTTGTTGGTTGCAGAATGAATAATGTACTTAGTCTCATATAATGACACACACCACTTATGTTTCTTACCTACCAAGCTCCATAAAAGGGACTCTAATCAATAAGACTATACTGTAGTTTACTATCGTGGAAAAATTTCATAGATGAGTATCTTAGATGACAGTTATTCAAAGGTTTTTTCCCACTGACCTTAACCACTGGCAGATTTAAAATCTCACACCTAAGCTGATCATACCACTGGAAGTAATTTTCTGGGGTGGGGAGTAGCAGTGAAGCCCAAGATTTGAATTTCATCCTATTCGGGACTCGTCATTTGGATGTATCCCCATCTGCAGCAAGTGATGGTGCTTCCAATGAGACTCGAACTCAGTGACCATCCTTTCAAACACCCAAGCATTATCCACTTGACTTCCTGAGCCACCTCTCGTACACAAAATGTGCATCCTGTATTCCACTGCCAGTCACTATCCACCGCATAACTTATAGTTAACTCTAAGACAACGAGAAAATCGAAATTGAACTGAAAATGAATGGTCACATTACCGATTATTTTTAGTTACTATAAAAATGAAATAAACTGGGAACCTGCTGGTCTTTGATCATGTGACTTATTTTCCTTATTCACTACCGCTTGTGGAAACAGTGGACTTCGTTTACGAAGAACTCATCAGACAAAACACTGATGTCGGCATTCTTACATCTTTTATTAAGGAGCTTCTTTCGAAATACACAATGGGTGTTCATTTTTTTTAATTAGGAACTAAACAGACAAATTGATAATGTGGCGATGAGGTCTCCACTAGGACCAATTCTAGGTGACATTTTATTTGAAAAACTAGAGAATGGGCCTTCTTTCATCAAGACCAAACCATCATTAAGTATGATGACACAGTCAGTTGTGTATAAACATGGCAACCCAGAAGACACTGTCTTCAGTGATACTGCTAATAAACTTCCATTTTAAAAAAGAGGTTGTGTAGCTTGAATATGCCCAGTTCTGAGGTAGATTACGGTGAAATAAGTCTAGATCGAAGCGGTTTTAAAGAAACGTAAGAGATAATTGAAGGAAGAACATTTTCTTTATCGATGAAGTAATCTCAGAGGTTGTACAGTTGTACTTATGTTACCTGAGGACGCAAAGCATTCTATTATTGAGTCATCTTTTGACATTTTCTACACTGGTAAGGGTATGTTGTCCAACAGTTGCTAGGTCTCAACACATACTAGACGAAGGCGCAACCAATTACGCAATATAATCAAGAGCTTTGTAGGCAGAAATAGTTTATTCTTAAATTCTTCCATATTTGTCTGCTTCTATTTTAGTAAGTAATTCATTATTATCACTCTGATATGTTTCAAGTTTGCTCATGGATCTATATTAGTTAGGGCATCATTGGAAATAAAGAGGGAGTTCTGGACCGCTGTTTCGTCCTATGTTGGAACTCTTTAGTAATACGCACCCACCAACGTTCGAATCCACTACCTGCGGTTTACAAGGTAATCTTGTAGAGTATGCACTCACTGGGAACCAATCAGATAGCCCCGGTGGCTGAGTTCTGATGATGGGTCCCAAACTAGGATGAAGCAGCTGTTCCTAATAGTCATCTAAGTGATATGAATCCATGGTCACATTTGAAGTAAATCAGATCTCTTCAAACTAGTGAAAACTTTTACATGTTTCTTTTCTACATTTTACTTGGATTCTTTTCTCACCTTCTTTACACTTGTTAATTACTATTATTGTTTCCCTTAATTCCTAGAGGAACATAGGGCTTCAGCCACGCGTCTCCATTGCGTTTGGTTCTCTGCTAGAGTTTTCACCTGGCTCCATGTCTGCCCACATGTTTTCATCTCCTCGTCACATGACCTCCTCCAAGTCACCTTTGGACAACCAACTCGCCGCTTCCCATTCGAGTTCAACTCGAGGGCTTTATGGTTTCCTCAGAGTATAGCCACTCCACCTCCATTTCTTCCTACTTATTTGTTACACAATCGGTCCCTGCTGGGTTGGTTCGCTCGTTGCCAGAGATCCTTGCCTATTGCTGATCTTTTATGGCCGGCCATCTGTTCTTGAGTACTGGGCGAAGACAACTGTTGATGAAGGTCTTAGTTTGTTTGAGGTGCTCTTTATGGCGCACCAAGTCTCTGATCCGTATTTTAGCACTAACTTTACACTAGAGTTAAAAATCCCGATATTATTTTTGATGTGAGTGCTGTTGACCTCCATTCAGAATTGAGAATAATGAATGCTTGCCCTACTTTTCTGATCCTCATTTTTGCATCCTCGTCAGCTCCGCCTGTAGTTGAAACGATGCTTCCCAGATAGGTAGGTAAATGAGGTTGCTTCTTTCAGATTCCTCCCATTTTGCTGATTATTGCCTGTTGTTGTTGATGTGGTTTTTGCTCGGTTAGGAATCTTAATCACCTCTGTTCCATTTACGTTCACCTGAAGTCCTATCTTTGATGCTTCTTCTTCTGTCGCCAACATGTTACTTTTCACTTGCATATCTTTCAGTTGTAGGAAATCAGACATATATCATCAGTGAATTCCAGATCCTCCAAGATTTTTGTGTGAGTGCATTTTATGCCTGTTTCGTCGTTGCCTGGCCCGCTGTCTGTCCCATTATCCAGTCTACCGCAATCAAGAGAATCATTGAAGATAGTATGCAGCCAGTGTTTTCTTACCCTATTTTCTAAATCACCTCTCGATCGACCCTGTCGAAGATCCTTTCAAAGTCGATGAAGTTGAGATAGAGAGTTGACTGCCACTTGTTAAGTCAGCACCGATTCACTTTGCTTCCCATTTCACGAAAATTTTCACCTTGTTCACCTTATCAAATGACAAATCCTTACTTACATCATGTCACTGAATATTACGTAATTCCTTTTCTTCGCTTGAGAAACCACTCTTGAGTAACTAGCACTCCTTCGCTATACGTCTTTAGTAAACAGAAATAAAATTGTACAACCACTGAATATTGACTTCGCTGATGGGGGAAATTTTCCTCGCTGATTTTTATTTAATTTTCTTCATGACTAAATAAATGGGTATTTCCGGTCTTTAGAAATGATTCTGGGAAAATTAAGAAAATTTATCAAAAACAATTTATATTTCTTTCTTATTTTTATCTTGAGTTATATATCTTATAGTGAGCAATCTGTTGATTCCATGGTTCTGTGTGATATCAGAGATTTTGATAGGATAAGAATTTTCCTAATATTAGTTAACCTTACTGCTCAAATATATACAAACAAACAGAAAAACACACTGATTTTACCGTGTGAACAAACATACGCTGAAATTTTTCGCACAAAGATTGTTTTCTTTCTACACATTGTTATATTTCTTGGTTGAGTTATGACCTTCCATACACGCATATTTATGTGTACGTATTTAAAAGGACTGAATAATGAATAGAGAATATTCTTTTTGATAAATTCATTATCAGATTCTACAGTTATATGACAGTAATAATTAAGAGGCATATTATTATTATTAACAACATTAATGCCTATTTAATTCAGGTTTAGATTTTCTCGACGATTGATTGGACCGAAGTGCTTGATCTCAGATTGACATGTCTGTCGGCTTCTTGTGCAGATGCTTAGGCGATGTCTGATCATTTAATTAGAATTTAATTGTCGGGTGGTGACTAGCAGTGGAATCCAGGATGAGCATTTCATCCTATTTGGGACATGTCAACCTGAGACCGAGCACTTCGGTTCAATCAATCGACGGGAAATTCTGGAATTCAATTAAATAATTAATATGACCCATTGCAGAAGAGGTGGCTGTCGTCGCCCAAATGGTCCAGTGGATAACGCTTTGGTGTTTGAAGCTATGGCCAGTGGGTCTGAGCCTTGGTGGGCACATGATCACCCACTGACTGGGGATTGCAGGTACATCCAGGTGACGGGTCCCAAATAGGACAAAGTACGCAACCTGGATTCCACTGCTAGTCACCATCCACGAATTAACATTAATGCTTTTTTTAAATTACATTGAATCAAGAATAATATTAACAGATTACATTTCGAAAGCACCAGCAAGAGAGGGATAATATGCTCTAACATAACGCTGAAATGAATACCAAATAAGTTGACGAAGATAATACAGAAGTGATGAATTTATAGGTTTGACAGCAGGGCAGGGTAGCATTAGTGTCTGGTTGGACCTGTTTCTGTTGCACACATAGCTGCGGTTGATTTTAGTGAACTGTAATGGCTTTTTTTATCTGCAGAGAAAGACTCTTCAATGCTGTTAGCTTTGTGGACTGTTCGGACGAGGTGATCTAATAGTTGATGTTCCTAAGCATGACAAATTAAGTTCTCAGAGCAGCATCTAATATACTTAGCACCGCATGAGCAGTTGAATTGATAAAGAGAAGAACAGGTGGCCAGCCTAGGTACTTTGTCTCTTAGTTTCAGAATCATAACCGGTTGTTTGAATAAAGCAGAATAAAGCCATTACTATGCATCTTCTTGATACGGGTCATGAGGTGGAAGTTGTGAATTCGCCTAAAATTATTAATAGACAAAACGGCCCAGTTCTTCTCAGGCTTGCCAAAGCAATCTCCAGCAAACACCTGAAACCTGATTTATGTGTTCAGAAAGAAGCGGTTAGCATCAGTCTTTCCTTGCCCATCCTGGTAACTGGATGATTTCACCCTCTTGTTTGATTATGTAATATTTGGCTTTAACCTTACACCCTCCTTCCGATATGGTGTATTTTGCTTGTCTCTTGTTAGTATAATTTGAGTTAAACTCAGTACATTGTCACTCAATCTATAGTTACTCATCATCTTACGCATCTCTCGTCTTTATTACGTAACTCCTATACCATTGTATGCATACATTTACATTGTTTAAATTTAAACTCCCTATACATGTATATATTTAATTTTCTGAGTACTGTACACTAATTCCGGAAACTCCTGTCAACTGACATCATGTAAAATTTGCAAGTACGTTAAAGCTTCTCTGTACAAATTGAAGTATGCGCTGAAGATGTCACCCAGTAAGGCGATGAAAGCTTCGCAAACTAACCATCCAGCTCAGAGAACAAAACCACATCAAAATCATCCACTTGAGCTACAAATCTTCTCTATCATACTTACTAATAATTTATTCAGGCTGTGAGCAGATGAGCTAATGAGAAGGCAACGAAATAAAACAATGATGGTACCATATTATTCTGCGCAAATCACTGTTTTTCCTACTTTATTCAAATGCATAAGAGGAGGGGGGACCGGCAATAAATGTATGAAGTTTCTACATAACCGGTTGTGTGGAAAATAAGATCTAAAGCCTACTAGCATTAAACTTTCTTTGAGGTGATTTTCTCAACTTGTTAATAATGATAATAATTCTTTTAGTATTATAGTCATAGAAATATAGAAGCTGACGACGAATTTATCCAGATGAATACTCTTTGTTCATTAATTCGTCTTTTAGATGTTCTTTAGCACGTATGTACGTATTTATTTCTCACATCGGATTAATAGGATTAATATAAAAAAGACGTTTATCTAATGTAATCCTTTTTTTTATATCCTTATTTTTAAACCTCAGTGCTGATGAAAGACTTGATGAACGAAGACCTTGTGATGCACGAATAAGTCCCAACGGAAATGTTCTATGGAATCCAATGAGTATATTTAAAAGTACATGTTCTGTGGATATTAAATATTTTCCATTTGATCGACAAAAATGTGTTCTAAAATTTGGTCCATGGAGTTATGATGGGTAAGTTAACAGACGAAAAACACTTATCATGTATATCATTGTTGTTATTCCTAGTGGAATTCTGAAAAAGGTGTTAGTTCAAAAAACGGTGGCCGCTGAACATTAATAGCCTACCGGTTTCATGTGTATAACTCTTGTGTCTTTCATCTATTGAGAATGTTGTTGTTTACAAAGTGTTTCAACCACATCTACGTTGTACTTCCATTCATATGTTGTCCCAGAGTTCTTGATGTGGTGTCTGATGTATGGGGTTTCAACAACACACCTCCATTTTATGCTTTACTCTGCAGTCCTCTGGAGCTGCCTCCACGACTGCCCATAAGCTCTGATCGCCTCCTTACGCGATCTTCTCCGTGTCACTCTCAGACACTCAAGTCATCATTTCCCACTCACGTCCCATCTAAGGTCACTACATTGTGTATCCAATCCATCCCAATGTAACCAGAAGTTTCTGGGCTGAAATGTTGGTGGTGGGTGCGTACTACTGAAGAGTCCAAAACTAGGCTGACGAAACAGCTGTCCAGTATTCCCTGGTGGTTTTCCAGTAGTTCTCTAACTGATATCAGCTCATGATGAAATCCTCCAATGGATCAAACAAAAAGAATCCCTACAAAACCAATACTTGAAAAAGCCACCTCCGTTTTCATAGAAATATCTACTGAAAAATAGATTCTTAAATGGTTCTCTTCCAGTGTCACTTCTTGTCACTAATTCTTTTCGGCTATTTGGTTTTTACTATGGAGCCAGAGAAGGCAGATTCTGATAAAAGTCCTCGGTGGCCTGCTAGGAATCCTAACCATAATGCGCCACGTTTCTGACACATATAGAAGAACTGAATGACTTAAAATTGGTGTTGAAAATATCTAATTTTGTTCTTTAGGATGAGTGAAGTAGATTTCCAAATCGATTTCATTGTGATGAAGACACCTCTTGTCTTTCAGATCCTGATTTTGATATCCTCATCTGCATTGCGCATCTATAGCTGAAAAGATGCTGCCTACATAAGTTAATTGTAAGATTTAAAATGTATGGAATAGATATAACACGGAAAGAGTTTGTGCTTTAATCCCACTGTATCAAGATAAAAATCCGATGAACAGCTGTGCCAAAGAAAATAATGATGATGATGATGATAATATCTTTATTCCAAAACAGTACTTGCGATACAGAATGGAATTCTCAGCATTTTACTACAATATTGCATCCAGTTAGTACATTAACAATAAAATAAAATTCTACATAGATTAAGGGTAATCTCAGTTAGTTTTGACAACAACATATTGGCATGTCGGTGTAACAACAGAAGACAAGGGCCAGGAAACAGATCGTTTTATTACGGAAATCAACACGTATTTATATAAATTTCACATACATTATTGTAGCCTAGTCAAGTAGACAAACGCATTATTCTGATTGGTTGTTTTCGAGTTCCTCGGAAAAAGGAGCCATCTATCTGCGAATCATATTTGCCCACGTTTAAGTTTGCTGTGATTGGTTGTTGAAACAGCCTTGTTCATATTTTCTCACGGCCCATATTAGTGACCTAGACATTGACGTAGATTAATGTCAACCGCACGGCTAGCAGCCTGCTCTCACCACATCGGTAGCATAGCTAAAATTAAACAAAGTGTTTGAAGGTGCTAGAAAAGTAGATGCTAGCATATTTACTGGTGTAAGCAGAAGAGAGAAACAAAGGGGCACATAACAGAGAAAAAAGAGAGGAAGAGAGAAAGAAAAGAAAGAAAACGTTGTACCTATAAAAGATATGAATTCGAAAGACGAGATCCAATTGTTCTACTGACTATTTAATAAGTTATAGGTATCACGCCTAATGCTTTCTTTATCGCACAAAACACGAGCTAAGTAGGCTATGGTTGAGTTTTAGTACTTATTAGCGCGAGCATATAGTTTTCTATGTAGGCTTCTGGTCCTGCCTGCCTGATGAGAAACATGGGGAGAGTTGTGAAGGAAGAGGGTGTTAGATAAAATGGATTTAGCCCATTTTTCACATGAGTCGAAGTGCCTGTCGAACAGACTAATAACAAGCTGGTTAAGTGGCATTTTGCTAACCCCACTGACAACCTTTAACATCCTGCGTAATAATGTATAGTCTTTTCTCAGTAACCCAGGAAAAACTGAAGGGGAACAATAGAGAATAATAGGCAGAATACGGGAGTTGACGAATTGTAGGAGTAAGGGTTGGGTTACACCAGAATGTCTTAACTTCTTGATGTAGAAGGTAAGACGGAATATTTTCTTAGAAATCGTCAAGATATGAGACGACCAGGAAAGATCAGAAGATAGAATGACGCCTAGGTATTTAATTTCCGACTTGGTTTCTATTTCAGAAGCATCTATGTTGCACACCTCGTGAGTGCTAACCAGTTTGTTTAGGTCAGATTTATGCCTAAAGGTGAAATTAACTGTTTGGCATTTGGAGGGGTTTAAGGTGAGACCGTTTTCCTTGGACCATTGGCTGATTTCTGATAAGAAGCCATTTAGTTTAGAGCAGTCACTTTGACATTTGACAGGTAAAGATACAGTTAGGTCATCAGCATATTTGACAAAGTTAATGTCATTTGAAGATGGTAGGTCATGTAGAAGAAGAAAAGAGAAGTGGGGAGAGTACAGCACCTTGGGGGACACCAGCTTCAGTGAGCACAGCAGAGGAGGATTCACCTTTGTATACGGTGTACTGCATTCTGTTTGAAAAGTAGGAATGCAACCAGTTAGTGACCCAGGACTCGGTTTGTGTCATGGAGAGCTTATTTAGCAAGAGACATCTAGGTACAGAGTCGAAAGCAGAAGTGAAGTCAAGAAACGTGCAGCGGACATATTTGGCACCTTTGTCTAATGATGAGACAATACTGTTGTGTAAGACGGCTGCAGCGTCTAAAGTACTCCTACCCTGTCTGTAGGCAAATTGTTTGGGGTCTTCGAAGCTTTTAAGGGAGGGTTCGAGTTTAAGAAGTACTAGTTTTTCCATGAGCTTTAGAAACGGGGAAGTGATGGCAATGGGTCTGAACTTTACGTTCTTGCTATTTCCAGGTTTAGGGACAGGGACTATTTTAATGTCTTTCCATGGAACAGGTACAACGTTTTCGGAGAAAGAAGCATTTAGGATATTAGTTAGAGGAGAACATAAAGCATCTGCACATTGTTTTAGAACATATGCAGGTATGCCATCAGGGCCAAGACTATGTGAGGGCTTAAGAGTTTTAAGACATTTCAAAACATCGAGAGTGTTAAAGTCCTGGAAGTTATCAGCTACAAGATTAGTAACGTTAGAAGTGGTTATAGTAGAAGGAGAGCGTATAAAAGACAGATTAAGAGCATTAACATCACAAGAGGGAAAAACATTACATCGCTTACTATTGCCAGTAATTTCATTGAAAAATTTCCACATGCTGTTAGGAGATTTGCATGATAAAAGTGTTTGGTTATAGATAGCATTAAGATTTTTGATTTCAGATTTGATTTGAGCATTAATCTTTTTAAGTCCTAACTTGTCTTTGCATTTATATAACATTTCTTTTTGCCTGCGAAGTTGTTTGAGATGGGGAGACGAGAAGCGGTCGAGGCGTTTGAACAGTGTTTGTTTGGGACAGCATATGTCGAGGCAGAACTTAAGATAATCCATTATATTGGTGATTGAGTCATCTAATGTACTTTCATAGAATAGATCCCAGTTGGTATCTTTTAACATGCATCTTAGATTGAGTAGGTTGTCAGATGTGTAGCATCTTTGTTGTGCTTTCGTAGACAGGTGTGAGAAGATTTTAATATGTGTTTTGCTGTATATTTTTGGCAAAACGCGGACAATGCAGTGATCGGAGTTTAGTATCGGTGAACGTCTACGTGTTTCATATACTCCTTCGTCATTAGTAAAAACTAGATCGAGTGTTTTGTCAAGTCGAGTGGGAAATTTGACTATGTTTGTGTGACCAAGAGCTTCAAGAAAGGAGCAATCTGAGGTGTTGAAGTCCCCAGTAATAACGGATAGAGAGTTGTCGAAGTTGGCAGCAGCAAACATGGTGAATTCATCAGCAAAATTAGATAGATCAGATGGAGAGCAACTAGGAGAAATGTACATGTTTGTAATATAGATTTGTTTATATTTGGGGAGATGTTTGGGGCGACATTTGACAGTAATACAGTCAATGAAGTCATTTGAGAAGGTGAAGCAGACGTTATTTGAGACAGACCATTTGGAGTGAATAAAAGTTGCAACGCCACCACCATTTTTCTTATTACAACATTGACGGTCTTGACGAAATAAAATAAAGTCCTTTAGTGAGATAAGGTTGTCATCATACAGTTCATGCAACCACGTTTCTTGTAATGTGATTATGGCGGTGTTATGATACGTATCAGTGGACATCAAGGATTGTAGGTACATTATCTTGTTTGGCAGAGAGCGACAGTTTGTGTTCATTATGACGGGGACCGTAGTTAAGTGTATTGGTGTACGTTTGAGAGCTCTCTGCCAACCACTACGATGTTTCCTCCTTGGTTTCTTTGGAATATGAAAGTCATTTGGTCGTAAATGATTAATAAAGTTACGAGAGTAAATGATTCTGTTAGAATTCATATTTAGGTGATAAATAAATGTTGGTAAACAGTAACTGGATGCAAAATGTAGATATTATAGTAGCTGGCCCAAAAATTCGAACAGGCTACCAAGGTCACTTTAGCGCAACATTTGACTGCTTTCGTCTATAAATAGTTCAACGGACAAAAGTACGCAAAATCAAGAGCGTGGGTCAGCGGTTCAATGGTAGAACACTTGCCAACCTATCAAGCGGTCCATGGCCAACGCACCCCTAAACCTCGCTTAGCAAGTAACAAGCCGAGTAAAGATGGAGGGCTGATTGGGAGGCTAGCAATCTCATCCTGTAGAAACATAAATACCACTGCTACTAGAACTTCAAAGCTCAAGCCTGAAGACCTATATTCTACTCGAAATGATCACCAAATTTTTATTGGCTCCTTTAATTCCTAGAGGAACATAGGGCTTCAGCCGCACACGCCTCCATTGTGTTCGGTTCTCCGCTAACGTTCTCACCTGATTCTACATCTGCCCACATGCTTTCATCTCCTTTTCGCATGTCCACCTTCATGTCACTCTCGCATTGACGACCAACTCACCGCTTCCCATTCGGGTTCCATGTGAGCGATGGCCTGGCATATGATGTCACTTGACGATTTGTTTTCTCAGAGTATGACCAATCCACCTCCTTTTCTTCCCGCATATTTGTTGCACAAATGGTTCCTGCCAGATTGGTCCGCTCCCAGAGATTCCTCCCTGTCCCTGATCTTTTATGGCCATCTGATCTTGAGTAGTACTGAGCGAAAACAGCTGTTACTGAAGGAATGAGAGGGAACAAAATAAGAAAATAAGATAAACATAAGGAATCTCAAAACCATTTTACCGTATTTTTCATTCTGTCCCAACGTCTGGATGTATTGATCACATAAGACTAGTTACAGATCTTAAAATATTTATCAGCGAAATGAGATTAACTTGGATACCGTTTCCAATATCTACCTGCCTGTTTATTTAATGTTATATGTTACATAAACACCAGTAGAAATGTAAAAAAAAACGTTTTAAAACACCAATGTCATATGACTTCAGCATGTATTCTTTACGCTTATCTGATCGTAGGATTATTCTCCTACAGTATGATGACGTGCATTTGAACAACCTCTAATCTACTACTTTATTTAAAATTTTGGCTGTATTTAGATTTATCATCAAAGAAAACGCATGAACTGATTTACTAAAAGTATTTGAAAGCAGCCTTTTTAGATAGGAACTCTAAAAAGTGGAAGAAAAGTATTTGGAAGAGTATAAAGGACAATTTTAAGAATAACCTGACTGTGTTTCTCGTCTACAGACTGCAAACTTCTGCTTCAGACAAAAGATACAATCAAAACTTTACCAGTTCTGGTAGTTAAACGGATGACGAAATCACCTTATGAATACGAAATATATGTTTGGTGTCAGTTAGGTTATTAGAATCAAACACGATACCTAAAAAAACCGATACTTGAAAATTAAACTGATGCTCACTAGAGACTGGCCCTAATCAGGCAGTTAGTTACCTGGGGTTCTAGTGGGAAGCCGTGACCAGTAGAGTACAGCAGGTTGAAGGTGAGGAAGTAACTCATCGAAGAAGACATTGTGCAGTGGTCTCGCTATGTCGTGAATTGGCAGAAGTTAGAATTCATGGACTGGCCAGTGGATCGGGTAGGTCCCAATGGCCTGATGGTCCACGAACTGACTAACCTTGTAACTAGAAGTTTCTGGGATCGACTCCTGGTGGGTGGGTGCATATTGGTGAAGAGTCCCGAACTAGGATGGAGGAAACAGCTGTCCAGTACTCCCAGGTGGTTTTCCAATGGTTCTCTAACTGATGTCAGCTCATGATGAAATCCTCCAACCAATCAACCAAAAAGAATCCCTACAAAACTAGTACTTGAAAATATAAAAATTTAGCTACACCCAGAATGAAGTGACTTGCTTCGGTGGCATAGCGGTTAAGACACTCGCCAACCATGCACATGGTCCGGGGTTCGATCTCCCGCCACAGACGCACTCCTTTACCTCGCTAAGCCAGAAATAATGCTGGCAAATAGGAAAAGTCGGGCATGAGGCTAGCAACCCATCCTGTAAAGTAAATACTGCTACAGAAGCTTCAGGCCACTAGCTTGAAGCCCTATGTCCCACTGGGGAACTTGAAGGAAGAAAAAGAATGAATTGACTGTGCTAAGTTAAATAACCTAGAAAAAAAGCTCAGCCATTGAACTGCATTCACTCGCATGTAATCACAAATTAGAGTGGATGGGACATGATGAGAGTATTAAAAAGTAATATAGTTAGGTAGAAAGACAGAGAGATTAATCACTGAAGTTTTGTTTATCGACTCGACACCGCACATGTAGAGTCGATCAGAATGACGCAACGCATACCAGAGATACGGAAAAAGGCAACAAGCAACAAAGGGGAGTCGGAGAGACAGAAAGAGTGAAAATGTATATAAGACAAACTGTGAAGACGTGTAACTTAATTAATATGATTATGAGCAATAATTTGTGCTCGAAACCCTGTCATCCAGTTGTTAATACTACATTAGTTGAGGTAGCACCTTGAATAGGTATTGTTCTCACCACAGGGACTTTAACAAATTCTTCTAGATTATTGTTCTTATAAGTCCCATATTTTCTTTATTTCATCGTCAAGAGACTTTCCTAGCACGAAGCACAGTGGTACTGAAGAAATTTCATTTGTATACAAGGGGAGCAGATCGGTATATTGACCAACCCATGATTGTTTGCAGAAAATACCCTGCAGTCTACGATGCAGTTACAGTATTTACTTATTCCTCAGGACTTATTTGTACTGTGCAGTAGATCATAAAATGGCTGTAAAACATTTCCATCAAAGTAAATAATCCGCTAAGATTCCAAGTACCGGAGTATCATTTCTTCATATAGTATAATAAGTAAATGTATAGTATTTAGGCTAAATGTACGGTGTTAAGTAACTAGAGAAATTTAGTCAATGAAGCCGTAAATCCACATAACCTGAGGTGATTAGGACATGTGCAAATATTTATGTTGACCAAAATATGACTAGGTAGTCAGTATAGCAACCGAAACCGACTCGTTATAGTCTGCACAACTGACAAGACTTCCTTGAAACATACACAGTCACGAAACTTCTCAAAGACAGTAAAAAAATACTCTCTATTGCTAAACAAAAATAACATCAAAAATTCAAAATTACCTCAATAGTCCTGCTAGATAGTTATACGTCCTAGTTTGAGTACAAAATGAACACTTAGAATCAAGTAGAATATTCCTAAAAGGGTGAAACCCAAAACTCTGTTCACAAGAATCACACACCAACGCTTCTCGCAGATAATTCAGGGGTCAGAATAACCTCGACTCACTTCAACAATATCACAGTCGTAAAACAAGACATTTTTAAATGTACCTCACAATTACAAAGAGAAGCATTAGAGATTAAACAGAGACACAAAGACAAATGATGATAAGGATCAAGTCAACAAGTGATAACCCAATGTCAGATCAATGACATACAGTCTAGGGGAAAAGAGAATAATACATACAAAATTAGTTAAAACATCCAAATGAATATGAGTATTGTTGTAACAACAGAAGACAAGGACCAGGGAACAGATCGTTTACTAAGGAAATCAACACATATTGATAGATTTTCATGTACATATTATCAATAACTGTTAGCAGAAAAACAGTCTTCTGATTGGTGGTTGTTTCTCACAGAAAGTTAAACCTTGCATCTCTTTGTGGCTGCTTCTTAAATGTCACATCATCTATATGTTGTTAACTGTATCCGCCTACGCAAATCCTTTGTTCTCATTTCTCTCACGACCAATATTGGGGATATAAACATTGACGTAAATTACTGTCCACTAATTTCGGCTGACAGCCAGCTCTCACCACATTGTGATTAGCTGTTCATGACGGATTCTCAAGACAGTCAGAGCATGGCACAGATAGGTCTGCATCTTGAAGTCACTGACTGTTTACCTGCTTAGGCTCCAAATGGTAGTTCTGAATGATTTGCTTCAGACGGCATATATATGCTGTCATATTATTGAATTGTTTGATCTATATTGATTATATTTAAACAACTGAATATCGTTCACTTTCTGATTTCCGTTTTCCATTTCCTCTTTTTATCAACCTTCTATTTGATACGTAGCCTTAAGGTGTAGCAACTTCTAGTATGCAGTAATGGAGACGAAATGAAAAGCACAGAATCTCTTAAAGCCAATAGTAATCTTAAATTTTATAAACATATAGCTAAATGACTACATTTTTTTCACAATAACTGACAATATGTATGCAGAAACAACTCATTCAATAATTCTTTCCCTAGATTTCGGTGTGTAAATATTTTGCCACATAAGAATCTAAGTCTATATTGTCTGTTAGCATCAAGGGAGAAAAGGTATGCGGGATCAAGTACTGGTCGTATGATATTCTGTGGTGAAGCTGTCTGGGATTTCCTTGGGTCGACAGATAGTCATTAATGTAACAAGTGTGGAGTAAATGTGTAATTAAAATCTGCGTCATTATACTATTTAAATCATCTGTCTTCAAATTGCAAGTTCAATGATCTATCAACTGAACTAAAAGAAATTACAAAGACAGTTACATAGAAGATAATAGTTTCCCTTTCGATGAAGTCATCAACGAGGCTGAACATATAATGAATATATGAGAAGTTCTAGAACCATTTCCGGTTGATGGTCATAATAACCAAGATTACAAATAAGAATTGAAAGCATATTAACAAGAAAATAGACAGGAAGTTCGGTTAAGAAACACAGTAATACAAATAAGGACTAAAAAAAGTAAAAATAACACAAATGAACACAAAGTTTGAATAAGAAAGGTAATAAGGTAATCTCTTCTGTGAGACAACTATTTATGATGGTCACGATAAAGACAAAGAAAGGGTTGGATGTATTTCTTTGAATTTATAGTGTTCGTTTCCAACTATTGGTTCACTAGTGCCTTAGATGTACACAGATATCTTGATCTCAGGCCTTTTGAGAGGTTTGATCGGATCTTGAATGTGGTTGCCTTCAGTTCAGCAGGTGTTACCGAGCTACATACACATAACTAAGTCCTCCCTTTTGCTGGGCAGGCTGGATGGTATTCCCAAGCGTGTTATACAAGTGAACGTAAGGAGGCCAATTTACTCAGCGCCAAAGAAAGGAGATGAGTGAACGGTTATATGCAGGTTGAAGCAGCCCAAGGCGACAGTTTGTCTTTCACTTGTTGGCTGAATAGTTACTTGCAAGAAAATGTCACTCGTAGGCTGGCGGCCGTGTTTTACCGAGAGATATCAAAGGCCGTTTACGGGGAATTTCTGCTTCAGTGTCACTTCTAAATTCCAGATTAAGCAGCAGCATCTTTCGAGTCACTCTCTGAAATAATCTAAGCAGGATAACGTTAGGAATGTGAAACTTAAAAAGTCTACTTTCTATGGCTTCCGACAGTTATTTTGCAAGAAAGCTTAACTTTAAAGACATTTCTGTGACAGATTTCTGTTAAACAGTTTGACAAAACTTAATTTTGAACTGATTAAGTCATAATTGTAAATAGCTCAGTAGTAACTCTCTGATGTGGGTTCGAACCTCAGAAAAGATATGAGTTCCTTCGAAGTTACAGATACGCCCTGCTGATAGGTGCCACCTGGCACGAAATTTAGGTCCAAGGCTTCCTGTCGATTACTTCCAACCATCTGATCAAGTTATAATCTAGACCCATTACGTTGATAGACGCTTGCTAAGCACTGAAAAGCAAGTGAATGGGTGTACCTATTTCAATTACTACTTTTAAATGATAAGTAGTGCATGGTTTCAAATATACAAATGATTTAGGCCTTATGAAATGTACTGGCTTGAGAGCTATTCAACATCACATAACTTCAATTATCAGTCGAATACCATTTCCATATAACTATTTCCTGGCTATCCGGACATGTTGTTTAATTTATTAGGTGGAACATACGGGGTTCAAGAGTCAGATCTGGAGTGGCAGTCGTGATGGTGTTGTCTGTATTTTACAGGGTAAGGTTGCCAGCCACACGCTCAACCTTTCCTTTTTCCTGGTTTACTGTCAGCCGAGTGAGGTTTAGGAGTGCTTCAGGTGGAAGTCGAATCCGTACCACTTGAATGGTTGGTGAGAATCCTATCACTGAACTGGCAGCTCACTGGACTACTCTGACGGAGTATTTAAATTACTTCTCTTTTGAAAAAGATGTTTTAATCAGTTAAAATCAATCATGCAATCTTTATTATATGTCGGAATTTCTTTTTATCAGAATGCTCATTAGAATCTCTGATTTTCTAAATAAATCAGCCCATCATTTTAAAAATTGAGGTCGAGTAAACATATTTAAGAATTTCTATTTGCATAGTTTCCGTAGTTGAGAAGTCAGTGGGCTGGCCTAATAAAGTGGGAGCCCTGAGTTCGATCCCCTGAGCGTAGGCAGTTCAGTAGTAGAATGCTTGCCAACCACGCAAAAGTTCTGGCTTCAATTCTCAGCTGACGTCCTCCTGAACCTCGCCTAGCTGGGATCGAACCCAGTAAAGACCGAGGGTTTAGTGTGAGGCTAGCAAACCAAGCTCGTAAAAATAACGTCAAAACCACCGAAAATTCAAGGTTTGAAGCGCAAGTTTCAACGCAGAACACATGGAATGAAGATATATTTGTATATATATATCTCAGAGATACCGTCATAAGTAATTTCAACGTTTCGATGCGTAAACTGATCAGGACGACTACTAGATGAAACAGTTAAGCAAAATCTGATCAAAATCCACATAAACTGTTTTGTAACGATCAAGTAGAAGTACAATTTTTAAAAGATTTAACCGCTTTACCCCCAATTACAATTTTATCTTTAAATTTTAGATTTCGTGTAAATATTTCATTTTTTGATGGGGAACGTAATTTTCGTATGCTTAATTATATAACTAATCCTGAATGGAATATACTGAATTCAAGTGCTGTTTTCACTGAAATCACCTATCCATGCTGTGCAGAAAAATATCCGGATATGACATTTCATGTATGGATTAAACGTAAATCAGCGTTTTATACGTATATATTAATTATACCAAGTATTCTGCTGTCATCATTGACATCTGTTATCTTTTGGCTTCCACCACATTCACCGTCAAAAATTGTTCTAGGTAAGTCGATGTATCTTTCTGTTTGAGTGGTAAAACTTCTTAATTTCCAAAGTAAACATCATGAACCATTTGAAGTCAAATGGCTAGTGGTGACTAAGAGTGGAATTCACTATTCACATCTCGTCCCATTTGGGACTGATCAGCTGCATGAATCTGCATTCCTCAGTGAGTGATAAAGTTCCCTCCAAAGCCCGAACCCAGTGGCCCAAGTGGTTTTGTGGATTACGCTTTGGCGTTTGAGATTGTAGGTACTGGGTTCGAGCCTCGGTGAGAACTCCATCACTCACTGTGGAATGCAGGTACATACATATGACGAGTCCCAAACAGGATGAAATGCGCATCCTGCGTTCCACTGCTAGTCACCGTCACCCATTTGACTTCGAGTTACACGACGAGACATCGTCAAAGCATCTGCACAAGGAGCTGACATGTCTAGCCAAGTCCGAGCACTTCGATCCAGTCAATCGGCAGGATCATCTAAATTGAATTAAATCATTTGCCACTGTTCAGATGCACCTCAGTTGTCAGTTTCACTAACTGTTGACAACATAAGACGGTATGTAATTGGGAAAAAATATATTTCTTGTATGCTTTCAAGTTTCTGTAACATTTAGATTGATTTTTCGGCGTTAACCAGCCATTCTTATTCCTACTCTTCCCTCTTTTACTGGACTGACGAGAGGACTCTAGAATTGGACTTTGCGATAAATAGCACTTAAAGGTCACACAAACTCAAAGGCTTACAGGCGAAAGCCAAAAAGCTGGCAGGAAAGGTAGGCAGCTAAGATAGGACTTTAAGTGAGCATAGAGACGGCAGAGGTGTGGAAAGGTAACTAACCAAAAAGAACTACAGGTGGCATTCACTGTCAACGGAAGAAATCTAAAAGAAGCCGCCTCCTTCACATACCTGGGCAACATAGTTTCTAGTATAGGCTTCACAGATGAGGATTTCAGTGGTAGGATCGATAATAACAGTGCTCTGGGATCAGTGTGAAAATCCGCTACACTCAATGTAAGGAACAAGATCCGAATCTTCAACATTAATTTTAAATCTGTCAGCGTTTCCGTAGGATTCATAGACTTGATAAGCATGTCACGGTAAGCATTCCCAACAGGATGTTGACTTTCATCAATACCTGCTTTTGCATCGTGCTCAGGGTCAAATGATCAACCAGAGGGCACAAGCAACATGGAATCCAGTCAAAGAATTAACCAAAAGTCCACCAAATTTGGAGAAGAAAGTAGGGATAAACTGGACATACACCGAGAAAACCACTAAGTGACATTCCACGTTAGGCAGTCCCTTGAATGAAGCTAAAATGGGCATCTAAAAGTGACAGGAAGGGTACCACATGGAAAGGAGATCAGTACTTACAGGCAGTTTTGAAGCCAGATATACAGGGCTACAGAGAACAGAGAGAAACAGAGATATGCTTCTAAAGCCCTACGTTCCACTAGGAATTCGAAGAAATGATTCAAAAAATTACAAAGAAACCGGACTCATGGTAGAATATTTGATATGCAAGGTCTAACATTAATGTTGACGTATTAGACTCAAAGTTGTGAATTTTCTTCTTCTAAGGACAAAAGGATTCATACTCAGATTTCAGGCTTTAAAATCTGCCTAATTAAGTGATATACTTCCGCTATTAAAACCACAAAAACTTTGTCTAGTAAAAACTTGCATAGAGAATAAAAATGATTAAAAAATACACAATACTGTGACTTTCACAAAGATTGTCCACTGTATTTTAGCTTATTACATCAAATTTATATAGAATATTGCTTTTTGACTGTACACTAACTGGTGTCATCCATTTAGTACTTCGTTTGTTACAGAATGAATTCTTTCAGTCATGTTTGCAATGCGGTCACTATACTTTGTGGCTCAGCATTATGGTGCACTCTAAATTGTTGTTAGTAGATGGTTGGAGGCAATCGGAAGTAACCCTTAGACCATCTAGGTTTCATACTAGTTGGCACTCACCAGTCAGCAAGGCGTATCGGAACTTATGTTACTCCTGAGATTTAAATCCATATCACCCAGTAATGTATTCAGAAAAGTTACGATACCACTGAGCTATTTAGGCCACCATCTAAAAAAACAATTCGCAGTGCACTGTGAGGCTGAGCCACCTAGTGGAATGGTTGCCACATTGTGAACTTCCCTGATAGAATTCAGTCTTCAGCAAATGAATGACGAGACGCATGATACTAGTTGCTTACAAACCAGTGTTCAATTAGAGGGTAAGTTTTATTGTTCCTTTTTCACTTTCAATCACGTACTTTCTTTTTTATGACAGTTTGTTGATTTTTTTTCATCCATCTGTCTTGTCGCAGTCTTCGAGATTGTATAAGTCAGGCATCACAGTCAGTGTAATGACTAGAAGTCGTTCATTGCCAGTGATCTTCGTTTGTTCTGCTGAGCTGACACTCACTTAATGATTCCTAATCAATGAACTACGAATTCGAAACCAGCTTTAACTAAGGTAGTTAAGGTTGAAGCCAGGTAGCTCTATATCTATATGCGATAGGTATGAGTAATTGCCAAGTGCATGAAATAGATGAGATTTTTTCATGAACCAAATGTACCTTAAAATTCCAGACCTACCGTATCGTCAAAATTATGTTGCTTAATCATTTCCTCTTATTATATGCACTTTGAATGTAAAAAAGCAACTGAACTCCCTCAGTGATAAGATAAATATATTTTCGTGAAATTATAATGAAAACTTGCTTCAAACGACCCAACACCAAGTTAAACCCAATAATAGAAATGGTACTATAAAGAATATTAGTTAGCTAGTTAATTTGGTTATTACTCAGTTGCTCAGTACTGGGCTATGAACCACATTGATTGTTTGAGGGCTAATGATACTACCCAGTTGCTTAGGCTGAACTAGGTGGGGTGGGACTCGAACCTGGGACTTACTGACTGAAAGTCGAGTGCTGGAGCCGATGAATCACATCTCCACGAATGAAGAAGAATGAGAGATAATTCGTAAATCCCAAAAAACTCGAAAATATATAATGAAGAGAGAAGATTGATAATCTAGAATCCTTTTCACCAGATGTCATCAGTTGAAATACACTTTTAATGACAATGAGAATATAACTGAACTTGATCCACCTAGTGGATTGGTAGCCACATTGCAAACTTCCCTGATAGAATTCAGTCTTCACCCTAAAACAGTTCAACAGGAGGCGAATTGAGAGCCCGAACAGCTCAGTGGTAACGTTTCTGTCTCCAGAACTGGGTGACACTGGTTTCGAATCTCAAGAGGGACGTGAGTCCGCCCAACGTTTCAGACACTCCTTTCTGACTGTCTGATTAGTGCAAACAATCATGAAACCTTGGTAAAAAGCTCCTGATGGTTGACTCAAACCATGTAGTGAGAAAATTCCACTTACTCAATAGTGTTTCAGACATATTTATCTGTCTACACTCACATTCCTCACTCACCTATTAATTTATCTAAATATAACTCTGATGACTAGGGGAATTCCTATTTTGCCCTTCTGAAACATTTCACACGTAATCGGATAGCAGATTATGCATTTACCTGTTTACTTTCTTTTGCTTCATTTGTTGTAAAAATGCATATAGTGTGAAGTCGAGATAAATTATGAAGTGTATACTTTGTGATGACGCATAAAACTGAGTAATGCCTCATTTCTTCATGCCTAAGAGTTTCGTATTTCGTCATAGAATAATAATAATAATAATCATATTTGATAAAAATACAGCGATACAGTTTTATTTACTGATGATGTTTCCAGCACAATATACAGCTCACAATCATAACAAGGTGTAATTCATGTAGTACATGTCGGGTGTAGATTCAGTTAACGAGGAATCAGTAGTCAACCTCTCCCTCTTCCACCTACTTATATTACTTTTAAAGCCGTAGCTCCGACCCACACTCCTTTTGATTGGTTGTGTGTTAGTGTATGCGTCGGAAATGCTGAGTCTTCCTTTTAGCTAGTCACTTTCCTTAAGTCAGTAATTCTACACTTAGCTAAGCTCCTATGTTCCGACAGCCTAAATGGCCTTTCTGTACCAGTTATACCGATCTAATTGATCTCACAGTCATTGTAAAGTATTTTGTAGATTAAGCTATCCTGTTTTGTCGGGTCAGTAGGATTCCTCAGCCTATACAATTGACCATGAGTGAGTTTGTTGATTTAAACGTCGCGTTTATTCCTGCTTTAATCAGGGTCCAGTGTACGATTTCAGCTTTTGTCTGGTTTGTCCCAATCACCTAGACGTATGTCGTAAGATCTACTGTTTGACGCAAGGGACTTCCTTTCTACTTCATATCGACCAGAAGCACTAGTTTCGATGAATTTATCTTTCAACAGACTAGTATGCAGTCATTAAGACAAATCGGCATATTGGAAATTAATTTTTAGGTGGAATTTTCGTTTTATTTTTTTCTTATTATACCCAAAGGTGGCGTAAAGCTTAATCTATTGGTAACCATACAGCCATTAATAGAAATTACTGATTACTATTGCTGCAGCATCAGTGTGTGGAAGAGTAATTCTTATTGTGGAATATAGGGCTTCAACAGTATGTCTCAATTTTGTCCTGTTCTCTGACATCATCTTCAGCTGACCCATGATTGCTCATAAGCTTTCATCACTTCCTCTCACTATCTCCTTATGTCATTCTCAGATGCCCAACTCGTTATTTCACATTTATGTTCCAATCAAGTGATGGCCTGGTGCGCAATGCCAATCGACGGTCTCCTTCTGCAGAGTTTGTTCATCCATTTCCATTTTTCTCTCAATAGTTGTTGGATGATGGATTCTTGATTAGTTCGTTCCCAGAGTTAATTCTTTCTGGTTATCCGATCTTCAGTATCGAGCTAAAGGAGTCGGCTGCTGATAAAAATCTACAATAGGGTGTTGGAAATGCTGTTGGTGAGGAGCCAAGTTTCTGATCCATATAGAAAAACTGAGTCACTTGATATTAGTGTTAAAAATTCTAATTTTAGTCTTTGTGCTGAGTGCAGTTGACTTCCACACTGATTTCAGAGTGATGAAGGTCTCTGTTGCCTTTCTGATTCTAATTTTGACATCGTCATCTGTGTCGTTGAAGCGATACACCTTAGTCTAATCTATGTTCACTTGAAGTCCCTCCTTTCCTGCCTACCTCTTTTTTCAGCTTTTTGACTATAGACACAAATCATTTGTGTAGTCCAGATCTAGAATGTACTTATGGGACCAACGTATTCCTGTTTTTTCGTTACCTGCAGTTTACCGTACAATGAACTAAAGTAAAAAAAAATGAAAGACGTTATAAATTAGAAGGATAATTTTCCGTTTGTAGCAGCTCAACACATAAAAACCATTACTTCTTACAGTGGATTCTTTTTACTTTGACTAAGTGAGTTTCAAATATAATTCTCCGCAGAAGTGCAGCAGTTCTAGTCGCCACACACCATGAACCACATGCAAGTGGACAAAAGAGGGGAAGAAGAGATTCAAAAGAACTAGAAGAAGAAGAAATGTGCGGGATAAATAAAAGTAACAAGGAAAAATATGATACAATTGGTGGATGGTGGCTAGTAGTGGAATCCAGGATGCGCATTTCGTCCTATTTGGGACTCGTCATCTGGATGTACCTGCATTTCTCAGTGAGTGATGATGCTCCCACCGAGGCTCGAACCCAGTACCCATAGTTTCAAACGCCATAGTTTCCACTGCTAGCCACCATCCACCAATTGTATACTAACTAAATGCCCGGACATCGTCGAAGCATCTGCACAAAAGCCGATATGTCAACCTGAGACCGAGCACTTCGGTCCAATCAATCGACGGGAAAACCGAGAATTCAATTCAATGAAAAATATGATAGTTTAGTGAATACGAGAGATCACAGAGGGCTACGCATCTGTACTATCGAGGATTATTTTGAGCAATATCACCAGTAGTCTCCAGACATTAGTTCTTAGCATCACAAAGACCCCTACCAGGTAGTCTTCACCTCCCTATGAGGTTCAAAACAACTATCGACGATTCCATGAACTGATGCCAAGCTTCGATTTGACCGCTCTTAAAAATATCTCAAACTATCTCTATTCCACTTAACATTCTTCGACAAGGTAGGCGAACCTTTGGTATGCGCAATACATGCCGTACCTATCTCAATCCATATAGCTTCAAAACCTTATCGATTGACTTGCCTTTCTTACCTAGCCCCTATGCCTAACCTCACTGTTTCTTACAGAGTTATGTCACTTAACAAACAAACATTTTAAGTCAAAGATAGTTAGTCTTTCCATATTTTACACTCCTAATTGTCATGTCTCAAATCCATAATGGAGGACACAGAGAATTGCTGTTCAGTGTATATGTTCTTTGATCGGTAACTGGATATCACATCTACTCCAGAGATGATCAGGAGTTGACCTTTTGTTTCCGTGCTGAGACTTCGTCAGTAATTGTTCCATTGGATCTGACGCAACTTTTTAAATAAATGGAATGGTCAAGACACTCTACCACTTCACTGTCTAGGAGTCGGTGCACTCCAGGAGCGAATCTCATGCTAAACATACTAAAACGTCCTTATAAGATATTCAGAAGACTCTGTATTTTATCAGTATCTTCACCTGGAAGAACAATATCATCCGCATAATCTAGATTGACAAGACTTTAACCTGGTAACACGTCAATTACTCAGTTAATAAAGTGAGATACAATCAACTCTTCAGGTACATCTATGATGAAATTACTTCATGGATTACGTCTCTATCCATCTTATCACATATTTACTAATAAGAAGGGATTTACAGTGCAAGTATCGAATGAAGTCATTCGCCTATCACACATTACTTACATCATTTCGTTTCACAATTAGTTGCTTCTTTCTTTATGACAATTAAACGAAGTTACGCTGTTTTTTTTGTGTATGCGTTACATAATTTAACAAGATTCAAAAATTTAGATTTCACACGGATTACTTTATCCATGTCTCATGCCCAGTGTATACACCTTCAGAAATTATAAAAGACTTAGCACTTTGCTCAAATGTACTTGTGGTCATTATTATGCTAGAGAAGTATTCATATGGATTCGTTTTTAGCTAAATGAACTGTTTATTCAGTACATACTTTATGAATTAATCAGCTTTTTTCCATTCTCTAACTCAATAATATCATATAAGAGACATTTGAGGATGAAAGAGTCACGAATATCTGCTATGTCGTAGTTCAAAACTTTTTGTCTTCATTCTTAAGCAATTTCATCAGAGATTTAATCTGGAAATCTTATCATCACTGTCTTATAATGCAATCTTTATTTTTTTTTAATATTAAATAATAGACTTTTGGGAAACGCAATCAGTAATGCTGATATCGCTAAGTAATACGGCAAGTATCCCTTGATGACTAGGAAGAATCCATTACGCTAATTTTTAGCGCTTAAAATGTGTTAAGAAACTTATTAAATAGATTTATTTTTAAGTGTTTTTACCCGTAGAGATTTGATCAGTTCCAAATAGGACTACAAACTGTTATGAGGTAGAAAGCTATTGAAAACTGATGTCAATTTATAATATAACTTGGAACCGATCCAATCTCTGTAAATCAGCACTCGAAAATTATTCTAATATTCACTATTGGTTGACTACACGATAGAAGTGCTTGGAGTTCTAGTAAGAAGTCCAGACCAGCGGGGTCTGCCAAGTCGGATATCAGGACAGGTACTCTACGATGGCGACTTGGAAGAAGTTGGGATTCATGGGCTGACCACTGATTTCCATTCCAGTGGCTGAACGGTCAGCATGACCGCCTTGTAATCTGTAGATTCTGAGAATGATCAGTAGCGGCGTTAGTAGTTTGCGCAGCTGAAAAGTCTCAAAGTGGGGTGAAACATTCGTTCAGTAATTCGCAATTTTCACTGGCTGCCTAACTGATGACACTTTGTGATCTAAGTCGAAACAGCTTTACCACTAAATTATTGCAAACTGTTTCGAAAACATTGGCGGGAAATCTTGAATCTGATCTCTATGCCTATTGGAACTGGACAGTAATGTCTATCTGGATTTGCTGGAATCCGTTTTAACCGCAGATGACCACTCATAGGACTGTAAAATATATATTAATTGTCTAGTCCTTAGTTTTATTGAATTCTAACAGCTAGGCTTACGACCAATAAGCTAGGTAGCCCTGCAATTCAGCAGATGTCGAGTTGATGTTAGATTTATCGTATGGTAAGTAAACCCAACATAACTAAAGACTTCAGGGTTAAAAACAGTACCTCTGTTTATTATTTTTATATAAAAATTATGTTTTTTCCAGTTATATGTGTATATATTATTTATTAGAACACAAACTTGCCCTATTGAAGGTACTGAGAGATGCACTAGACAAAACCTCGTAGTTTGTGTTAGGACTGGGATAATCTCCGGAAGCCCAGACCGAAGAAAGTGGTTTCTTCAACGGCACACTCTAGGACCCTTTAACCTGAAGTATGGTCTACAATAGAGAACAGCTACGTACCCACAGGTCCCAGCAACTAAAATGGGTCATACACCATTCTATCCTTTCGGATTCTGCAACCAGTGTACACCACAGGCTTAGAATCAGGGTTTTACAACCTCCTTACCTAGGTAGACTGGTATATTCACCAGTCCGACTGTAAGTATTAGGCTTTTGGATTCACCCTTTCACTTTTGTGAGGAACAACCCTGCTGCTTGAATGCAGTGAGCAGGCTTTGTGTGGCAGAGGTTGACTATAAGCTCCTCACCAAATGAGGGAATTTCGAAAGGAAGAGGGAAGTATACCCACTTTCGGTCATAAAAGGTCGTGTACGAGGGCCACATTTATATATATATATATATATATATATGTAAACAAATTAATTAAAAATAAGTAATTCTAAAGATTGCTCACAAGAAAAAGTTTTATTATACATAATAATTGAATTAATTATTATTTACTTCAATAGGAAATGAAATTACCAATTGATTTTGTGTTTATTAATTTATTCATTTTGATTATCCTTTAGTTTTGGATAAGAAATAAAAAAAAAAATTTAGTCCCATCTTGTTTACTTGTTTACCTGACTTCTGCAATCTTCTCCTCAAAACATTCTCTTTTTTCATTTTGTTTGTCAAATCTTTTTCCTCCCAACACAAAGAGTCATCCCACACTTTCATTGCTTTTACGTGTGTAATGATTACCTACGATTCGAATTCAAATTTGGCGGCTTCACTTTAGTAAAACAAAAATTATCGAGAAAAGGTAGATCTTATTGTATTTGGTTCAACGAATTAAAACAAAATGGTTGTTAATTAAAACTATATCTGCCTGCTTAGTTTAAAAATAAAATTTACCAATAACAGAACAAGCAGATTACAATGAAACAATGAGAAAACGACAATGAAGCATATTGAAAACATTGAACATAAGTTGTTTAACCGCGTGAGATATTTTGTCTAATAGCCTCATTGTTTGTTTGTTTTTGTTTTTTGGTGTTTGTTGACTTCTTTTCATGAGGAAAAAATTATTTTCAATCTTATCTTCCTCTTTTCTGTTTTATCTTTGTAACACTTGTTTGCCTTTCCTATGTAATTTGTAATCTTGATTTCTCTTCACTTATACATCACAGACGAATGTGATAAGCATTCATGACCTTGAATGACCGCTAAAGTCATCAAATGAATTCTCTTATCGTTTTATAAACAATTTTGTTTTATTTAAAGATAAATTATCTACTTTGTATTTCTGCTTTGTTTCTTCTGATTTCTCTTTATATTTTGTTATTTCTTCAAATTAGTCTTTCTGTCTTTTAGCTAATTTATAAGAGGGAAGTACAAACCATTTATTTTTTTTAAACAACTGTTCAACTGTTTAACCTTTCTGTTCATTTCTTCTTTCATACATAGAATGTCATTCATTATCAGTGTATTTTTTTTGTGTGCTGAAAATGATGTTTTCTTTAAGTTATGCCAACTGAGTTCATCCTCATTCACTTTGTGGCCTTATGCTCGTGATATACTGAAACATGTAAATATGAAGGGGTGAGTTATTTAGAAACATAAAAGGATAACTCACAATCTCCCATAGAGGTAGCTACTTTTATATACAAAACAAAAGCCTAATCCGTTAACTGAACCACAAAAATCTGCAATCCTGACATCCTGAAAGAGACAATGAAACTTCTAAAAAATGGATTCTCATTGAAAATAGCTATCCCGAACGTTTTATCATAAAACATGAAGTCTACATCCCTATAACCACAAGAGATTTCTGTATGTGAATCTACGAATAAATGGAGAGTTATCAGCAAAAATATTGACACACCGACTGTTCCATTCACTGAAGGAAACCTTCTTCACAGCTGAACTTTGACTTACCGTCTCCATAAAACCAGTAACTGAAATATATATATATATATATATGTCAATCGTCCTCGGTGTTCGCTATCACCGGAAATTTACCTACATGGTTTTACAAAGGCGAAATAAGATTACCCCTACAGCACTATTCCGGAACACCTGTTCGACTCCTAACATCAAGAGAACTTTCAAAGGAACTATCCAGTCATCTACAGAATACACATAAATCTTGCTAAAGGAGTACGAGTCAAACTTCCAAATTTTGAAATTATCGAAGACAGATTAAAACCTCAGATGAATTTATTTAATGGTTTTCTGTTCTCTGAGCTGAAATTTTTGAATATCTTTCTAGACTCTCTCTCTTCAGCGCTAACTTTAATCAAACTATAGTTAAACCACCACCAACTCTTCTGATTCCATGAGCCAGTAATGGAACAATTCGTGACATTTTCACAATTATCACTGAATGCTGTGATCAAATCAGTTAGTGAACCACTGAAAGCCAACAGGGAGTACTGGACAGCTGCTGTTTCATCCTTGTTTGGGAACCATCAGCAGTACGCACCCACTGGGGTTCGAACCCAGGATCCTCCGATTTTCAATGCTTCTCTAACTGATTTCACTGCGTGATCAACTCGTAAAAACAAAACTAATCCTTACAAACCAACTATAGGAAATCAAATCAGTTTATAGAATTACAAAAAGACTCTTTTTTCTGGTAGAAACTACACAACCAATCCTCCACCAGTACACTTAGCTTACCTAATGTACTTTCGATATGAAATGAGAATATTTGGATTCTCTATGGTGATCCTATGCCACTAATTAGCATTATATTATTCCTTGAGTTCCGAGTGAGACAAGGGACTTCAAAAGCACATCTCGTTTCACTCTGTTTTCTACAGTATCCTTTAGCTGACTTCCTGATTATCCATAGGTTTTAATTTCCTACCCACTTGATCTTCTCTATATCACCTCAGAACTAAGCCCAACTTGTCATTTCTTATTCGGGCTGATCTCGAGGCTCTTCCTCGATTTGTCGCCCAACGGCCTCCTTAGCCTGTGTCAGATCCATCTCCATCTCTAACCAGCTCATGATGAAATCCTGTAACCAATCAAATCCCTACAAACCAACACTTAGATATCAATGAGATGCTCACTAGCGACTTGCCCTATTCAGGTAGGTAGTTACTTGGGGTTCTAGTGAGAAGTCATGACCAGTTGGGTGCAGCAGGTCGGGTGTGAGGACAAATACTCATCGAAGATATTGGCTAGTGGTCGCGCTATGTCGTGAATTGGCAGAAGTTAGAATTCATGGGATGTTCATTGGATCGGGGGGGGCTCAGTGACTTAATGGCCTACGAGCTCGCCTTGCAACCAGAAGGTCCTGAGTTCGATTCCCGGTGTGTGTGTACTGATGAGGAGTCCCAAACTAGGATAGAGGAGACAGCTGTCCAGTACTCCTTGTTGGTTTTCCAATGATTCTCTAACCAATGTCAGCTTATGATGAAATCCTGTAACCATCTCCATTTCCTTCTGAATATTTGTTTTGCGATAAGTTCTTATTTGGTTCGATGTCAGTTTTTCTTCGTGTTTCTCCTTTCTAGTAATTTGATATTCACTGTCGAGTAACAGAAGTCGGCTGTTGATAAAATTCTGCAGCCTATTGGAAATGCTTTTGGGGTTGCGCGCGTCAAATCTCTGGACCACATAGTAGAAATGACTGAGTTAACATTGGTGCTGAAGATCCTATCAGTGCCTCCACTTTCAATTGAAATAATGCTAACTAGATAATGACCTCTTCTAAATTTACTCCGTTGACAGTGATCAGTGCTTGTGGTTGTTATTTGGTCTTCTCCATCACATCCATCGATTCTTTTTTGTCCGCATGGGGTCATGTCATCGCTGCCTACCTCTTCCAACTGTAGCTTGTAGTATGCCACTGCATGAACTCGCCAATATTATAGTCGAGAGACATATAAAATCCTGTAAAAAATGGGCAAAGGCCGTACTGTCAGCCTGCCTGCACCCCCTTTATTCACAACTATCGTCTTGCATCTCATCAGGTGGGACGAGAAGTCAATATAAGAAGTTATATGCTCGAACCACTAAGAACACAAAATTCTACAATACAGTATTTAGCCCGTATTTTATGTGATGGAGACACTGGTAGACGCGTGAAACCTATCAGTTACTATGTAATTAACAAAGTGAATCGACCTCTTCATTGTTGATCTTTCTGTAATTTTATGGTGTCACCCTTTCTATCATTTAATATTTTTGCTATTTTATTTTAGTTGTTATTACTATTATTGCTACAATTTCATACTTTGTGCATATTTCTCTCCTTATCGCAAACTGTAATTGCTACATAGCTGCTATAACAACGTTTTGCCCTTATTATTATTATTATGTAATATTTATTTGTTGTCGTTTTGAGTAAATTAGATGCAATATTGTACTGAATGCTAAATATTCCTTGCTGTATCATTAGTACTGTTTTTGGAATAAAGCAAAAAATTATTATTTTTATTATTTTATTATTGATATATATGACATTAGACGTAAATCGTCCGCGTAGTCCAGATATACTAAAGTCTTCTTATCGGCCCAAAGTATTCCTGCCATCTCGCTCCCCTCCCCACGCATGGTGTGCCGCATAACCCACCCCACCATAATTAAGAATATTATCAGTGATGATAGGTGACAGAGTTGTCTAACTCCTGTCTTTACTTCAAAGACTTCTTCTTCTCGGAGTTTTCCGTCGATTTAAAGAACCATTAAAATCAGGAATACTAGACAGTCCTAGGCTGGGACTCTTCACCACTCGGGTCATCAGTTGGGTGTGTACTGCTGTGAATTATCCCAAACCCAGGAGGAAATAAAAAATATTTCTTAGTGGTGGTTTTAAACAACAAAAATACGACTCCATTCTAATTGAATTATTTTCACCTAATTTTTTATCTCTTCTTACAAGCACATAATTAACACAGACAATTAATATCTTTTTTTTTAATGCATTCTCTAATACAAATATTCTTTTCATTATTTTATTTTTGTACATTTTTAGCCATGAATGTATTCGTGCATTCCTGCTACTTCATCTTCTATTAGAGGATACAACGCCAGCAGCTGCTAGCAATTTTCCATTGCTTGGTGAGTGAAATCTATTTATTTATTTATTTAGATTTTAATGACATCAATGAAATGAAGCCTTAATTATTCATTTCTGTATAAACGACAGGTGGTCCGTCCGACAGAAAGATGTAATCTTCTAATAAATAAAGATATATACATATCTTGTACCTCTGATACAATAAGCAAAAGCAAGATTTATATCAGTTTTTTCTATACTGTATTGTAGATATCACAGCTGGTACTGACAGCTGTCCTCATGGTTGGTACATTTTTATTATAAAGCTTGTCTTAAAATAGATTAGATACTTTAAATAAAGGAAATCATTGAAATTTAATTGCGAGCCGACATCTCAATTAGAGAACCATTGAAAAACCACCAAGTAGTACCGAACAGTTGTTTCATTCTAATTTGGGACACTCCAAAACAGCACACTAACGACTTCATTAGAGATCTAACCAAGGTCCTTCAGGTTAAGACATACTTGATTACAGGGCGAAAACGCCTGTAGTTTAAGTAAAAAGTCGTGACCAGTAAGGTCCCTCATATCCACTGATGATAGTGGCTGGTGACTGCGCTAAATTCACGAGTTGGTAGAGGTTGGAAGTCGCGGGATATTGATAGAATCCCAGTGGCAGAATGTTCTGCAGGCTTGCCTTAAAAACCAGAAGGTTCCGGGCTCACACCTCGGTGGGTGTAAGTTATTTGTTGCCATTCTGTAGACTTTTAAGTGCCGCGGTCAACCTCTAGACAGTCCTTAACGTCAGAACCTAATAAACTTGCTTTCCTCAGTTAACCCTGATCAGTACTCTGCCTAACCTGAAAGTACTGATTAAGGAACTCGAAGTAAAAAGAGTGGTAACTTGGTATGATTGGCCATACTCTAAGACAACGAACCATCTTCAAGTGGCATCACATGTCATGTTATCGCTCGAGTGGAACCCGAACGGGAAGAGGCGAGTTTATCGTCAGTACGAGGGTGACATGGGGTAGTTATGTGAAGAAGAGATGAAAGCATGTGAGCAGACGTGGATTCAACGTGAAAACGCTGGCAGAGAACCGGAGGCAATGAAGATGTGTGGCTGAATGTCTATGTTCCTCTAGGAACTGAAGGAAACAATAATAATAATTGTTATGTTAAGCAATTAATGTCTTACTCTTGTGAATTCTAATCAAAACCCTCCCACACTTTCTTATTTTCCATCCCCTTCGTACTTTTATGATATTTTTTATTTAAACTCTGATTATCTGTCCACTTCATCTTCTTATCGCCATCTGCATAAACCTTATTATCAATATTTGGTTATCATTATAATTATCGTTATTAATAACGTTCAAAACATTTACCACATTATTATTATTATTATTATTATTATTTGGTCCACAAAATCAGCGTTATATATAAATCTATGTAAATTAGAGTAAAGCCTGAAGAAGATCTAATTCTCTGATATGTCTTGTTCGAATACTTAAACAGCAATAAGTATTAGTTAATCCCAATAAGAAGGATTAGAATTGAGTACAAAATTCTACTTTTACAAGAACACAATTTGAGCATTCTGGTAGAGTACACCTACATCATAGAATAATAATAATAATTATATTTAATAACAACACTTATGCAGGCAGTGTTCCAGTATTAATAACCAGTGAAATTTCGAGAGCACTTTATTGCTCATAATTATATCATGGAGATTTTTATAATCTGCTTTTTATTAGGAATCAGACACTATTAACTTTTGTACAACCCATCTTCTTACTTCAAGTTGGGGCAGACTGTCTATGGTGGTCTGCTTAAATCATCCCTGGGCGACCAGAACTTGCATCCATCAAAATGCTGCTTAAACTTTTCACTATTCCATACATTTATTCCTCTTACTGAATTTAAAAAAAAAAAAACACTTTATGCAGAATAAAATGGTACCATCATTGTTTATTTCGTTGGCTTCTCGTCAGCTGCTTGCTCACAGCCCAAAGACATCATTAAGTATATCTACAGAAACAATTTTTACATACTTGCACAGAGTTCATTTTTAAACAAAAATCAATCAATATATGCATACAGTAATATATATATATATATATATATATATTTATATATATATATAATATTGAACACTATTCCGAACAATGATGATCATATACAATGGAAACCTTCGATATTACGTAATCAGATGAAGGAGAGGCGAAAATATCCATTTACAAGAGCAAAGAAAGACTAATAACTGCTTCTTTCTGAACACATAAATCGGGCTTCAGGCGCCTGATGAAGACTGTTTCAGCAAACTTAAGGAGAACTCAACTCTTTTACCTACTGATAATTTTGAACGATGTTGTGACATCCACCTCATGACCCGTGTCAAGGAGAAGTCTGGCGATAGCATGGTTTAAAGCATTTGTTCCCTTTAAACATAAGCTTTTTGGTACATCTTCAAAAATCGTAGATATGCCCTTCTTTCTGTCCTTCCAATGTAACTGCTCCCTCAGATATATGTAAATTTGTGTATACAGTTGGAGTTAACGTGAGAAGGGTATCAGTCTATTTGTGATTGCACCAAAGAGCAAGTTGTTCAATAGACGGGAACCAACATAGCTGCAGGATAGGCTCTGGCTAGTGACTTCCTCAATCTGCTGTTGACAATTGCTGTAATATTTCACCCTTATAAACAAGTTCATTCCTATTGTTTTAATCATACAATTATATCAAATAATCACAAATAGAAACGTGCGCATATTTAAATAACTTTCAACAACATACTGTGCAATTCTTGAAGGAAATGAAATGAGAAAAAACAGAAGACAGAATTAGTTCTCACTTCACATGCAATAATACTGCATCACACGACATACTTCAGATTATTGCTTTACATATAAATCCTTGAAATATTTTCGAACCAAATATGCTGAAAATTTGTGTACTCTATGCTCACATACTGTCTGAAATAAAGCTTTATT